>WNWK01003583.1:0-162367 GCA_009830355.1 Cherax destructor
TAAATTTCACCATTTTGTTCTGTGTGATTTATAGTCTGTCTTTCAGTTTTTTTTTGTTAAGGCAGAGTACCATGAAGAGCAAAAGTATAAGAGCCAGACATGGTGTCCTGCGAGCCTCAGTAGGTAGACACTGTGCTTGTCTGTAGAGGAACTTTAGTCTGGCATTTGCTTTCTTTACTACACTGTTCCCTATCAATTCTCCTGACATGCTTGGGTCAAAGGGGATTCCTAGATATTTCACTGAAGATACTTAAGTGATGGGTTTCCTAGTACACTGGACTTTAAAATGATTTACCCTTTTCAGTTTATTTTTCGTGCCAAAGAGTAATGGAGGTGAGAGAATGTGAGTTCAGCATTTATAATGAAGATTACACACACACACAAACACACACACACACAAACACACACACACACACAGGAGGTAGGGTGCACCAGCAAGTGCTGAACTCACTGCACACAACCGAGGAGGTGAAGAAACTGCTAGGAGAACTAGATACCTCAGAAGCGGTGGGTTCAGATAATATCTCTCCTTGGATCCTGAGAGAGGGATCAGATGTACTGTGTGTGCCACTAAGAACAATCTTCAATATATCTATAGAAACAGGGCAACTGCCTGAGGTGAAGAAGATAACAAATGTAGTCCCGATTTTTAAGAAAGGAGAGAGACAGGCTGCACTAAATCACAGTTCAATGTCGCTAACATTTATAGTATGTGAAGTTATGAAGAAGATTATCAGAAGAGTGGTAGAGCACCTAGAAAGGAACGGGTTCATACATGACAACCAGCACGGCTTCAGGGAAGGAAAATCCTGCGTCTCAAACCTACTGGAGTTCTACCATTAGGTAACAGAAGTAAGACAGGAGAAAGAGGGATGGATAGACTGCATCTTCTTGGACTGTAAGAAGCCTTTCGACACAGTACCACACAAGAGACTGATTGAAAAGCTAGAGGAGCAGGCAGGAATAGCAGGGAAAGTACTGCAGTGCATCAGAGAATACCTGACAGGAAGGTAACAACGTGTGTCGGCACAAGACGAAATACATCAGAGTGGGTGCATGTGTCGACTGTGGTTTCCACAAGGGTCTACCTAACTGGAGTCTACCTGGAGGGTATCCCGGGGATCAAAGAACCCCCGGCCTGGTCCATGACCAAGCCTCCCGGTGGATCAGGGCCTGATCAACTAGGCTGTTACTGTTGGCCGTACGAAGTCAAACGTACGAACCACAGCCCGGCTGATCTGGCACTAACTTTAGATATCTGTCCAGGGATCTATTTGTATTCCCCTTATGGCTGGTGGGAGGCTGTTGAACAGTCTTGGGCCCCGGACACTTACTGTGTTTTCTGTCAGTGTACAAATGGCGCCCCTAATTTTCACTGGGGGTATGTTGCATCGCCTGCCAAGTCTTCTGCTTTCGTAGGGAGTGATTTCTGTCTGCAGATTAGGGACCAGTCCCTCTAGGATTTTCCAGGTGTAAATTATGATGTATCTAGGCTGGAATATTGCTGCACACTAACTGCACCTTTCAAGGCAGAGAACCTTCACGGCACGCATAACTGCGATAAACCACCTCAATTACTGGGAACGCTTGAAGTTCCTAAACCTGTACTCCTTAGAACGCAGGCGGGAGAGATACATTATTATATACACGTGGAAAATTCTCGAGGGATTAGTACCAAACTTGCACACGAGTGTCACTCCCTACGAAAGCAAAAGACTCGGCAGACGATGTAACATCCCCCCAATGAAAAGCAGGGGTGCCACTAGCACGTTGAGAGACAACACAATAAGTGTCAGAGGCCAAAGACTGTTCAACTGCCTCCCAACATACATCAGGGGGATTGCTAACCAACCCCTGGCTGTCTTCAAGCAGGCACTGGACAGGCACTTAAAGTCGGTACCTGACCAGCCAGGTTGTGGTTCGTACGTTGGACTGCGTGCGGCCAGCAGTAACAGCCTGGTTAATCAGGCTCTGATCCAACATGAGGCCTGGTCACAGACCGGGCCGCAGGGGCGTTGACCCCTGGAGCTCTCTCCAGGTATACTCTCTCGCCTGCGCTCCAGTGAGTACAAGTCAAGTGCTTCCAAGCGTTCCCAGTAGTTAAGGTGTTTGATGGAACTTATATGTGCAGTAAAGGTTCTCTGTACATTCTCTAGATCTTCAATTTCACCTGTCTTGAATGGAGATGTTAATGTACAACAGTATTCCAGCCTAGAGAGAACAAGTGATTTAAAAAGAATCACATTGGTTTGGCATCTCTTGTCTTGAATGTTCTCATTATCCATCCTATCAGTTTCCTCGCAGATGTGATAGTGGCATTGTTGTGATCCTTGAAGGTGAGATCCTCAGACATTACCACTCCCAGGTCCTTCACATTACTTTTCCGTTCTATTGTGTGATTAGAGTTTGTAGTATACTCAGTCCTAGCTATTATTTTCTCCAGTTTTCCATAACGGAGTAGTTGGAATTTGTCTTCATTGAACATCATATTGTTCTCCGTTGCCCACTGGAAAACTTGGTTTATATCTTCTTGGAGATTTGCCGTGTCCTCAGTGGATGAGAGTCATGCAGATCCTAGTATCATCTGCAAAGGATGACACAGTTTACATCTCTGTCTATGTCTGATATGAGAATGAGGAACAGGATGGGGGGCGAGTACTGTGCCTTGTGGAACAAAACTCTTCACTATGGCAGCTTCCGATTTAACTCTTTGTGTTCGATTGGTTAGAAAGTTGAAGATCCATCTGCCTACTTTGCCAAGTATCCCTTTAGCACGTATTTTGTGTGCTATTACACCATGATCGCACTTGTCAAAGGCTTTTGCAAAATCTGTGTACATTACATCTGCATTCTGTTGGTTTTTCAGTACATCCAAGACCATATCATAGTGGTCCAATAGTTGCGAGAAGCAGGCGCGACCTGCTCTGAACCCATGTTGCCCTGGATTGTGCAATTGTTGGGAATCCAAATGGTTTGCAGTCCTGCTTCTTAGAACTCTTTCAAAGATTTTTATGATGTGGGACGTTATAGTTATTGGTCTATAGTTCTTAGCTATTGCTTTGCTGCCAACTTTATGGAGTGGGGCTATATCGGGCTATATCTGTTGTTTTTAGTGACTGTGGAATCTTACCTGTGTCTATGCTCCTTCTCCATAGCATACTTAGGGCCCGTGAGAGTGGTTTCTTGTAGTTTTGAATGAACACAGAGTTTCACAAGTCTGGGCCTGGGGCTGAGTGCATGGACATGTTGTCAGTGGCTTTCCAAAACTCAAATGGAGTTAAGGTTGTCAGATATGTGGCATACATTGATAGGGTTTTGAGGCTCAGTCCTAGGTTCAGTGCTGTTTATTATATATGTGAATGACATGATTGAAGAGATAGATTCAGAGATGTCCCTGTTCGCAGACGATGTGAAGAGGACGAGGATCAGGTAAGCCTACAAGGATCAGGTAAGCCTACAAGGATCAGGTAAGCCTACAAGGATCAGGTAAGCCTACAAGGATCAGGTAAGCCCATATGCTGCAGCATATGGGCGCCTGGCAAACCTGAGAATAGCGTTTCGACATCTAAGTAAGAAGTCATTAACAACACTATACACCCACGGAGTAGGCAGCGCCAGTATGGAACCCACACCTTTTCAAACACGTCAAGAAATTAGAGCAACAAGACTAGTTCCTGAACTGAGGGGTATGTCCTACAAGGAGAGGTTAAGGGAACTTGACAATATTTTAGGACAGGAGGGATAGGGATGACATGAAAACGACTTATAAAATACCGAGAGGAATTGAGAAGATGGATAGGGACAAGATGTTTCAGAGATGCGACACAGCAGCAAGGGGTCACAACTGGCTGGAAGTTGAAGACTCAGATGAGTCACAGGGATGTTGGAAGTTCTTCAGTCAAAGAGTTGTCAGGAAGTGGAACAGTCTAGAGAGTGATGTAGTAGATGCAGGATCCATACATGGCTTTAAGAAGAGGTACGATAAAGCTCATGGAGCAGGGAGAGAGTGGACCTAGTAGGTGAGTAGACACACACACACATGACTTTGAGAAGGGGTGTCATGGGGCTCATGGCGCGGGGGAAGGGGGGGGAGACCCGGTGGCGGCCATTGAAGGGGCGGGGCCGGGAGCTGTGGCTCGGCCCCTGCAACCACAACTAGGTGAGTGCGCTCACACACACACACACACAACTAACACCCCCCCACACACACATACACAACAGGCCTAGTGTCTAATCGACATGTGCCTAGGACAAAATGGTAACGCACACACACACACATACACACACACACACGCACACACACACATACACACACACACGCACACACACACGTACATACACACACACGCATTCACACAGGTGCACACAAAGGAATCCATCCACAAAACTTGCCTTTGTTTACAAACACGAAGCAATTAAACAATGGTAATGAATGTTTCTTCCTGTAATACATAAAGACTGTATCTGCCACCATGTGTTATCTTCACTCACCAGTGGTACTGAGATGAGTCTGTGGGAGTCGAGCTCCGGCTCCTGGCACAGCCTCTTCACTTCCAGTCGATGGACCTAGTTGCTTAATAGCCTCTTGGGACGTCTTGTATTTTATTTTGAAAGACTGCATAACATTTTTCTTAATTATTTCATTATCCACGTCGTTGCAGTTTTTAATTACTCTTACAACGAAGAGATATTTTCAATGATTTCTGTTGTTAATGTTTGAGTTCAACTTGCACTTACGAATGATGGGATTACATTTGCAAGTTCCCATCTATCTAGCAGTTGACCTGTTTCTGTCAATTTGTGTCTCCTTGCTACGGGGTTTCACTGTTTGTCTACCTATACCTCCTGTCTCTTCCCACTGTTTTTTCTGTATATTGCTCGTCGTTGTAATTGTGTCAGATCTTTGCTACTCGCCTCGTTCTCTCCCTCCTCCTCTTGTAAACTTCTCCCATTCGTCGGTAAAGATCTCTCTCAACCTTCTATTCATTACCTCGCATTTCTACCTGTCATCCTTTATCGTTTTGCTAATCCATCATGAGTCTTATTATCTGGTTCCCTGTGGTCAGTTTTTGTCTTATGTGGTTATTCATCTTTACGACTGTGGTTCAGCACAGTGCAGGGAGATGCTTCAGTGAAGCTTCAGTGATGGTTCAGTGAAGCTTCACTGAAGCTTCAGTGAAGCTTCAGTGAAGCTGAGACAGCTGGCGGAGTGAAACATCTGTCATTTGGAGTTTGTGACACAGAAGCGACGACTTACGAGGCGTGACCTAAAAAAACAAACAAATGCATTTTACAAAAGGAGCATTCTGATTGGACCTTAGGCCGGAGTAGCCTTCATGACCAGGTCGGGTGTGGTCTTGGCCAGCAACACTGTGATGTATCTCAAAGATATATCACCTTAACACCTCTCCTCCTCTCGTGTGGTAACTTAGTGTAATATGGTGTTATCATAAGGTGGTGTTATCTAGCTTGACATCTTATCTCAACCATTAACTCCTTTGGCTAGACCATCAGCATCTTTGATAGGCTATCAGCCCCCTCAAGAAATATATATGACACGATTCTTTGTAAAGACACTGGCTTACCGGTGACACCACACTGGCTTACCCTTGGGTGTTACCGTGGCATGCCCAGCCAGCACCGTGGTGAGTGGACACAGCAGACACTGCCAAGAGCAACATGCAACTCTCGCATATTATTGCATATGAAACAAAAACGAGAGTAAAATAGTCCCTCCAGGAACAGGAATACGTAAAATGCCATCACGCAAGGTGACTAGTATAGCCACTCTCCTCTCTCTCTCTCTCTCTCTCTCTCTCTCTCTCTCTCTCTCTCTCTCTCTCTCTCTCTCTATCTATCTATCTATCTATCTATCTCTATCTCTATCTCATGAAGGTCGGCATCACAAGAAGTGTTAATGTCGACGGGGCGAAAATTATATACGGCTTGCAATAATTTGCATTTTCTTTCACGCAAGAGTTTGGTTACCGGTGTTTGTGACCGTCGTCTCGTGACCGGTGTTTGTGACCGTCGTCTCGTGACCGGTGTTTGTGACCGTCGTCTCGTGACCGGTGTTTGTGACCGTCGTCTCGTGACCGGTGTTTGTGACCGTCGTCTCGTGACCGGTGTTTGTGACCGTCGTCTCGTGACCGGTGTTTGTGACCGTCGTCTGTGACCGGTGTTTGTGACCGTCGTCTCGTGACCGGTGTTTGTGACCGTCGTCGTGACCGGTGTTTGTGACCGTCGACTCGTGACCGGTGTTTGTGACCGTCGTCTCGTGACCGGTGTTTGTGACCGTCGTCTCGTGACCGGTGTTTGTGACCGTCGTCTCGTGACCGGTGTTTGTGACCATCGTCTCGTGACCGGTGTTTGTGACCTTCGTCTCGTGACCGGTGTTTGTGACCGTCGTCTCGTGACCGGTGTTTGTGACCTTCGTCTCGTGACCGGTGTTTGTGACCTTCGTCTCGTGACCGGTGTTTGTGACCGTCGTCTCGTGACCGGTGTTTGTGACCGTCGTCTCGTGACCTGTGTTTGTGACCGTCGTCTCGTGACCGGTGTTTGTGACCGTCGTCTCGTGACCGGTGTTTGTGACCGTCGTCTCGTGACCGGTGTTTGTGACTTTCGTCGTCTCGTGACCGGTGTTTGTGACCTTCGTCTCGTGACCGGTGTTTGTGACCGTCGTCTCGTGACCGGTGACTCGTTGTGACCTTCGTCTCGTGACCGGTGTTTGTGACCTCGTCTCGTGACCGGTGTTTGTGACCTTCGTCTCGTGACCGGTGTTTGTGGCCTTCGTCGTCTCGTGACCGGTGTTTGTGACCGTCGTCTCGTGACCGGTGTTTGTGACCTTCGTCTCGTGACCGGTGTTTGTGACCTTCGTCTCGTGACCGGTGTTTGTGACCTTCGTCTCGTGACCGGTGTTTGTGACCTTCGTCTCGTGACCGGTGTTTGTGACCTTCGTCTCGTGACCGGTGTTTGTGGCCTTGTCGTTTCGTGACCGGTGTTTGTGACTTTCTTCCTCTCACTGCTTTCCAAACACATTTTTTCAATTTTTGTAAAGACTATTATAATTTTTTGAGATGTTAAAAAATATCTGTATAACTATACTCATTAAGTATCATAATATCTATACGGTTTCCAGTGAATGAAACGATATTCAAAGATGAATTTTAATGATATTTTTTTACTAGTTTTTTGTTTCTAGATTCAGTAGCTTCCTTCAGTTAGTTGGTAAGCCATTTACTGCAGCAGAGTAATGCACCAAATGGCTTGAGTTCTGGTGACAATGACTATCCTGCATCTTGCACTACGAGTGTTGCAACTGAAGCTTCGTGTCTTAAAATGTCCTCTGAAGCTCTCGACAATTTCCTTACCGGTATGATGAGGGTCTCACTGGCCGGCCGAAACATATTGTACTCTTCTCATTTATTGTCTTTAATTTCTCCCTAAAAGACTTAAGTAATGCCCCAAGAAATATTAACTCCAGTTCATCTAGAACGAAACCTTCGAAGCTGCCACAGGTAAGGAACCTTGTGGAAAGTTCGACCACCTCCTCGTCACCTGAGTCTCAGGTTGACAGATTGTATTATGACTGGCAAATTCACTGGTCAACAATTTTTGAAAAGTTGTTTGCTTCTTAAATGTATTTTCATGTCCTGAATCCAAATATCACCTTGAAAAATGCTTATTGGCTATAGGTTTAAAGATACGAGACATGTAATATTTGATTATTGTATTATAACGTACAATATGTGTCAGTGTGTTTTAAACTCTAATACGTACTTACTCTCTGCCTTTTTGCTTGACGCTTATAGTGGGCTGAAGAATTATCTCTTGCCAATGTCCAGCAATAGTCTGCAAGCATTCTTGTGCCCCATTTGCCCTGGTACCATTTTTCCATGGTTCAAATATCTGTGTGAAACCTTTCACCATGTTCGTCACTAACTGCCCCACAGTTCGCTGGAAAAAAGTCTAAATGTGAGTCCAAAAAAGTGGATTTTAAGTGACATGTTACATCCCATGTTCTTGTAAGCCTTGA
This sequence comes from Cherax destructor, assembly GCA_009830355.1. Classification (NCBI taxonomy): domain Eukaryota; kingdom Metazoa; phylum Arthropoda; class Malacostraca; order Decapoda; family Parastacidae; genus Cherax; species Cherax destructor. The sequence continues at coordinate 8,036 of WNWK01003583.1, forward strand.
CGAGATTTTCCACCAATTCTTCATAGTTGCCTTCCCTTCTGTTTCCGAGAAATCCCTTCGCCAGTAACTTGAATGCTTTCCAAGCAGCTTTCTCCTCCCCATGAAGGTCTGATTCAAAGTTACCATCTTTAAGAAGCTCTCGAATCTGAGGACCATTGAAGACTCCCTCTCTTATCTTAGCGTCGCTCAGTGAGGGGAATTTTGATGTTAAATACTTGAATCCCTGACCGGATTTGTCCACAACTTTTACAAAGCTTTTTTCATGAGTCCCAGTTTTATGTGTAGTGGTGGTAGCAAGATTCTGTTTGGTTCAATGAGATGTGGATGTTGAACATTGTTCATCCCAGACTCCAGTGATTGACGAGGTGGCCAGTCTCTCCTGATGTAGTGGCAACCAAAGGTCACCTCACCACAAATGTAGCAGAAGTTGTCTGCACAATTCACACAAGAACGAGGCATTTGGAAAAAGAAAACAACAAACAATTAGAACAGAAAATTTATTCATTAATTTATCATTATAATTCAGATCATGACAGCTAAGCACAAGTATTTATATCATTCAGTAGGAAAATAAAATTAATATAATATGCCTCACATACATATCAATAGCTTGCTCACTGAATATTTATTATAAGTTTAAAAAGTGTTTGGCTAAGAAAATCACCAACCTTTCACCTCAAAATATAAACTTGGAGAGCACAACCACCTTGTATGACTGCTGGAACAATAATGAAGGTCAGTGAGACTGTGAGTGTTGGTAAGAAACACACTGCCACGTAGGTGACACGTAGGTCTATATTGAAAAGTAGAGCTAACAAACAATTTTAACCATGATATTCATTATCAGTGACCTAAAATTAGTTGGAAATTGCTACTCTGGTCTCGGAAGCATTGTGTTGTTGACCAGTGTTAACCAACACTCAGGAGAGGAGCCTCATGACAGCAGTCAAGCCATCTCGTGTGCGAGTCTCTCATAGAAGTGTGCAACCAGGGACTGTGGATGTACACACTGTCTCACACACAGCTGGACCTCTACCCCCCCTCACTATCACTCACCATCATAGTGGTTAACCCTCACTATCACTCACCATCATAGTGGTGAACTTTCATTATCGCTCACCATTATAGTGGTGAACCCTCACTATCACTCACCATCATAGTGGTGAACCCTCCTTATCACTCACCATCATAGTGGTGAACCTTCATTATCGCTCACTAATCATAGTGGTGAACCCTCATTATCGCTCACTAATCATAGTGGTGAACCCTCACTATCACTCACCATCATAGTGGTGAACCCTCACTATCACTCACCATCATAGTGGTGAACCCTCACTACCACTCACCATCATAGTGGTGAGCTCTCACTATTACTCACCATCACAGTGCTGGATCCTCACTCTCGCTCACCATAATCCATCATTACAACATTACTTTACATGGTGAGTATCCTTGTCTTCATGTCATATTGTTGTTGTGAGTTACTCATTCTTATATAGTGAATATACAGTAATGAGTTATTATTTACATTGTCTCTGTTTATGTTATTGCTTTGTTCTTGTAATATATATATATATATATATATATATATATATATATATATATATATATATATATATATATACGTATATATGTTCATTAAACTACAAGTAAGGAAATAAAAAGAAAAAAGAGCCACGTGTGCCAGCGGGGTGCATGGGAGAAAATACTCACCTCTAAAATAAATGTGCAGGTATGCAGGCGTGATGTGGGGGAGCCAGTAGTGGCAGCTTGGCAGATTAAATTTTGGTGCCAGTCGGTTTAAATGTATATGTGACGTCGCTGAAACTCTGATTATAGTCTGGCAGCAGCAATAATGTCCTCCTGGAGAATCATAAAAGTGCACTTATGCTCTTATTACTAGACACGTGCGGATAAATACAATTTTTACCTATTATTACACTACTTTTAGTGTTTTTCCAACTACAGTGTGTGTGAAGTCAGGTGGGGGAACGAAGGTACAATTTACCTGTCGTAACTCAGTACCTCACCCGCTGCTACCAAGATGACTGCTCACGAAACTTGTACCAAGCAATAAATGAAATGTATGTTTTCCGATTTTCCATGTTTAAAGCCCCAATTTAATGGTTCCGGTATATATATATATATATATATATATATATATATATATATATATATATATATATATATATATATATATATATATATATATATATATATATATATATATCGTGCCGAATAAATAAAACTTGGGATTTTGGCTTAAATAGCAATGCTCTTCTTGCCGAATAAGACAAGCGAAAATTTGTGTATGCAATAATTTCGCAAGAATCATTCTGAACCTAACGAAAAAAATATATTGCATTGTCTTTGTTTATTATTAAATTATTGTAAACTTATTTAAAATATATTTAGTTGGATTAGGCTAAATTAAATTGCACTTGTTATAATACGGTTCAGCAATGTGATTGAGAAGTGGAATGATCTTGATGAGGAGGAAGTGATTCTGGAGAGTTGCAAGTTAAGACCTGGGAGTAGGAGCTGAGAATCGACCCTTGCAACCACAAATAGGCGAGTACATACAAAAGTAATAAGCAACGTCATCTGGCTTCCTCCCGTGCACACAGCATCACCTTACTTGTGATATTGACAGCCTCGCACTCTACAATCACAAGTGGGCGTGATATTGACAGCCTCGCACTCTACAATCACAGGTGGGCGTGATATTGACAGCCTCGCACTCTACAATCACAGGTGGGCGTGATATTGATAGCCTCGCACTCTACAATCACAGGTGGGCGTGTAAGGTGTTGCTTTCTGCGGTTTCTTCTCATTCGTAGATATTGACATGGTAAAAGTAGCTCTGAAGATGCGGGATAAACTCTTTATAAAATTTTAAGACTAAAGTTTAACTTTATTTTACGAGTTAGCAGTTAAATACTTCAGTACCTAACAACTCAAGAATCAGTCATGAGGAACATGCAAGTTTACTGATGCCCCTGTTCACCTAGCAGTAAGTAGGTACCTAGGAGATACTTGACTGTTGTAGGTGGCATCCACGAGGATTACAACGCGTTTAAGCCACTTTCTTAAGTTATCCTGGGTTATTAACCCTAAGGTTGGTTAATCCGAAGAGAATCTTCTTACTAAAGAAAAGAAATTGTTTTTTATTTATTGTCAAGACACTGACGAAGTGAGGAGAGGTGCCTGAGGCTGCAGGAATAACATTTACCAGACACAACCATGAACTCAGAAACGAAAATGGGCACAATTATCTAGTGATAAGCCACTCTTGACTTGGGCATTTCCCTACGGGACATTCCTTCAGTGAGCCCCGCGTCATCCCGATCTACGTTCTTGCTGCCTCACGGTCGCGCACCTCGAGTAAATCTTATTGAAAATGAACCTTACGGTCAGTGTGGTTCTTGCTATTGGACCCCTCAGAATAACTTCATAGAGCAGTTCTTCCCACGAGACCAGATCGAATTTCCGGAAGGTACTATGTTCAGTATTTTTTTTGTACGTCTGTGGGTAGAAGAGGTGAGTGTCGTCCAGGAGAGGGAAGAGGTGAGTGTCATCCAGGAGAGGGAAGAGGTGAGTGTCGTCCAGGAGAGGGAAGAGGTGAGTGTCGTCCAGGAGAGGGAAGAGGTGAGTGTCGTCCAGGAGAGGGAAGAGGTGAGTGTCGTCCAGGAGAGGGAAGAGGTGAGTGTCGTCCAGGAGAGGGAAGAGGTGAGTGTCGTCCAGGAGAGGGAAGAGGTGAGTGTCGTCCAGGAGAGGGAAGAGGTGAGTGTCGTCCAGGAGAGGGAAGAGGTGAGTGTCGTCCAGGAGAGGGAAGAGGTGAGTGTCGTCCAGGAGAGGGAAGAGGTGAGTGTCGTCCAGGAGAGGGAAGAGGTGAGTGTCGTCCAGGAGAGGGAAGAGGTGAGTGTCGTCCAGGAGAGGGAAGAGGTGAGTGTCGTCCAGGAGAGGGAAGAGGTGAGTGTCGTCCAGGAGAGGGAAGAGGTGAGTGTCGTCCAGGAGAGGGAAGAGGTGAGTGTCGTCCAGGAGAGGGAAGAGGTGAGTGTCGTCCAGGAGAGGGAAGAGGTGAGTGTCGTCCAGGAGAGGGAAGAGGTGAGTGTCGTCCAGGAGAGGGAAGAGGTGAGTGTCGTCCAGGAGAGGGAAGAGGTGAGTGTCGTCCAGGAGAGGGAAGAGGTGAGTGTCGTCCAGGAGAGGGAAGAGGTGAGTGTCGTCCAGGAGAGGGAAGAGGTGAGTGTCGTCCAGGAGAGGGAAGAGGTGAGTGTCGTCCAGGAGAGGGAAGAGGTGAGTGTCGTCCAGGAGAGGGAAGAGGTGAGTGTCGTCCAGGAGAGGGAAGAGGTGAGTGTCGTCCAGGAGAGGGAAGAGGTGAGTGTCGTCCAGGAGAGGGAAGAGGTGAGTGTCGTCCAGGAGAGGGAAGAGGTGAGTGTCGTCCAGGAGAGGGAAGAGGTGAGTGTCGTCCAGGAGAGGGAAGAGGTGAGTGTCGTCCAGGAGAGGGAAGAGGTGAGTGTCGTCCAGGAGAGGGAAGAGGTGAGTGTCGTCCAGGAGAGGGAAGAGGTGAGTGTCGTCCAGGAGAGGGAAGAGGTGAGTGTCGTCCAGGAGAGGGAAGAGGTGAGTGTCGTCCAGGAGAGGGAAGAGGTGAGTGTCGTCCAGGAGAGGGAAGAGGTGAGTGTCGTCCAGGAGAGGGAAGAGGTGAGTGTCGTCCAGGAGAGGGAAGAGGTGAGTGTCGTCCAGGAGAGGGAAGAGGTGAGTGTCGTCCAGGAGAGGGAAGAGGTGAGTGTCGTCCAGGAGAGGGAAGAGGTGAGTGTCGTCCAGGAGAGGGAAGAGGTGAGTGTCGTCCAGGAGAGGGAAGAGGAGTGTCGTCCAGAGAGGAGAGGTGTCGTCCAGGAGAGGGAAGAGGTGAGTGTCGTCCAGGAGAGGGAAGAGGTGAGTGTCGTCCAGGAGAGGGAAGAGGTGAGTGTCGTCCAGGAGAGGGAAGAGGTGAGTGTCGTCCAGGAGAGGGAAGAGGTGAGTGTCGTCCAGAGAGGGAAGAGGTGAGTGTCGTCCAGGAGAGGGAAGAGGTGAGTGTCGTCCAGGAGAGGGAAGAGGTGAGTGTCGTCCAGGAGAGGGAAGAGGTGAGTGTCGTCCAGGAGAGGGAAGAGGTGAGTGTCGTCCAGGAGAGGGAAGAGGTGAGTGTCGTCCAGGAGAGGGAAGAGGTGAGTGTCGTCCAGGAGAGGGAAGAGGTAGTGGTATGAAAGATAATCAAAGGGCAAGAGACGGGAATGTGGTTAATAACTTCATACATAATTATAGGGACTGAGGTGTTGTAGAGAGCTGGCTACCCGGAGGGTCTACCTGGAGGGTCTACCTGGAGGGTCTACCTGGAGAGTCTACTTGGAGGGTCTACCTGGAGGGTCTACCTGGAGGGTTACCTGGAGGGTCTACCTGGAGGGTCTACCTGGCTAGTGTATGTAGCAGCCTCACTCATCCTCTGTGAGTGAACATACCACCGTAAAATACAATACACATTGTAGGCCAAATAGTAGCCAGACCAATACGAAAAAAATGTGAGAAATGTAGGGAAAAGTGTTTTGTGTCCAGCGCAGGACGAAACAGTCAGGTGAAACAGCTCGCTATAAACACTTACAAGAATGCTAATCATGTACTGCTATGATGAATTACTCTTGTACAATTAAGAAGCATCAGAATCCATTTTAGAGTGGAGAGAGAGAGAGAGAGAGAGAGAGAGAGAGAGAGAGAGAGAGAGAGAGAGAGAGAGAGAGAGAGAGAGAGAGAGAGAGAGAGAAAATCACATACCTTGTTTGACAACAATAGTCAGTATAATTTTTTTTTCTAAATTAGCTATGATGCCTATTACCTCCTAGGTTCATTATGGTTGCACTCTACCTAATTACTAATTATCAAGTAACCTTTAATTCCTAACATGAGTACTGATTACCTAATCCTTATAAAATATTGATAAATTTACAACCATTTATTAATAAAGAAGCATTATTATTATTATTATTATTATTATTATTATTATTATTATTATTACTGTTATTATAAACATTAGAGAAATGTCAAATATTGCCCTCGTGACTTCCTGTCTCTGAAAGTACAAGACCTTGAAATGAGTAGTTTTAAAGTGAACAGATCAAGGACTGTACTTGTGGATGCAGGGAAACAACAGATCAAGGACTGTACTCGTTGATGCAGGGAAACAACAGATCAAGGACTGTACTTGTGAATGCAGGGAAACAACAGATCAAGGACTGTACTTGTGGTTGCAGGGAAACAAGAGATCAAGGACTGTACTTGTTGATGCAGGGAAACAACAGCTCAAGGACTGTACTTGTTGATGCAGGGAAACAACAGATCAAGGACTGTGCTTGTGGATATACGAAGGCTGTAGCAGATTAACTGTGGTCTCACAGCAGTGCCAACAGCAGCAGTAACTTCGACCTAACAGCATTAAGAACAGCAGCAGTCACTGGGACCACGTAACACTATGAGTAGCATTAACCGAGGCGTAACGACAGCAGTCACTACGACCTCAGCAGCAGCAGCAGCAGCTGTGGCACGCACAGGGACGCAGCTGGCCCTCGCATGTTCTCTGTTAACATAACAGGGAAAAGATTCCCCCAGGGGGGAGGAGGAGGAGGAGGAGGAGGAGGAGGAGGAGGAGGAGGAGGAGGAGGAGGAGGAGGTGGTCCCAACCTGGTCACCTGACCGAAAATAAACCCAGGTCCTCACTGCAGTCTACATATATTAAGTTACACCTAATGTTAAATTATAACTAAAACTGACAGTGACCAACCTGGATCAAATAGCAACACGCCTACAAATCTGAAGTGGGATTAAATTATGTTTTGTAGTGAGTGCCACTAAGATTTTTGTCCCAGAGGCGAGTTAGAACACCACCATAAAGACAGTACTGGACAGTGCCACTCATCCTGTGAGTGAAAAAACCACCATGAAGACAGTACTGGACAGTGCCACTCATCCTGTGAAAATGAAACAAAAGCCTCACCATGAAGACTAGTACTTGGACAGTGCCACTCATTCTGTGAGTGAACAAACCACCATGAAGACAGTACTGGACAGTGCCACTCATTCTGTGAGTGAACACGCCACCATGAAGACAGTACTGGACAGTGCCACTCATTCTGTGAGTGAACACGCCACCATGAAGACAGTACTGGACAGTGCCACTCATTCTGTGAGTGAACAAACCACCATGAAGACAGTACTGGACAGTGCCACTCATTCTGTGAGTGAACACGCCACATTAGATAACACTAATTCTATTCTAGGCTGTACTGAGTTACTGTCTCTGTTATGTCGAGTACCGTCATTATGGAGGCCTGGTCTGTGACCGGAGCACGGGGGCGTCGACCCCTCATAAACCTCGTTCGGGTATGTTGCAGCTAGCGAATAATGCTGAAAATGCTAATATTATTGCTATTTGAGCCTTTTTGACCTCGCCCCGCCCCGCCTCGCCCTATCCCACCCAGCCCCGCCCCGCCCCGCCCCGCCCAGCAGAACTAGTGGCCTCCCCGCTGGAGCCGCCACCAGCCATCAGTCGACACTGACCACGTAGATCAGCGACTCTCTCCTGTGTGTGCTCTTACTGGCTCCGCCAGCGCTGTTACTGGATGTGTTAGTGCTGTTACTATTTCTCATCGCTGTTATGAGCTGTGTTAGTGCTGTTACTGGCTGTGATAGTGCTGGCACAACTGAACGATGGTGCTGGAAGCTAAGGTGTTCTTGCTGTTACCAGCGGCGTCATACCGTTACTGAATTTGTTATGCTGTTATTTTTTACAGCATGGGCCAGCAGGTCAAGTGCAGTGATGCTCTGTTACAGCACTATTATTGTGACTGGGTGCACTGGTGGTGTCACAGTCACCATGTTACTCCATGTGACAAGCGCGTGACACAGCTAATTACTGTGACACACGTGTGAGGTGCTACAGAAATACCATGACTTGTGTGACGGATCTTAGGCGTTACTTTACGGTGTAACCAGTGTTTATATATATATATATATATATATATATATATATATATATATATATATATATATATATATATATATATGTCGTGCCGAATAGGTAAAACTTGCGATTTCGGCTTAAATAGCAACGCTCTTCTTGCCGAATAAGGCGAGCGAAAAATTGTGTATGCAATATTTTCGCAAAAATTATTCTGATCATAATGAAATAAATATATTTCATTGTGTTTGTTTATTATTAAGTTATTGTAAACTTATGTAAAATATTTTTATTTAGTTGGATTTGGCTAAATTAAATTGCGCTTGTTATAATAAGGTTAGGTAAGTTTTCTATGGTTCTTTTGGTACAAAATTATTAATTGTTACATTAACATAAATGAAAAATATATATCTTTAAACGTATTAGAATTTTTTTTAAGAAAGGACTTAATTATATATATATATATATATATATATATATATATATATATATATATATATATATATATATATATATATATATATATATATATATATATATATATATGTGTGTTTGTACTCACCTAATTGTGGTTGCAGGGTCGAGACTCAGCTCCTGGCCCCGCCTCTGCACTGTCCGCTACTGGGTCTCTGCTCTCCCTGCTCCGTGAGCTCTATCATACCTTGTCTTAAAACTATGTATGGTTCCCGCCTCCACGATATCGTTCGCTAAACTATTCCACTTCCTAACTACTCTATGGCTGAAAAATTGCTTCCTAACATCCCTCTGACTCATCTGAGTCTTCAGCTTCCAGTTGTGTCCCCTTGTTTCTGTGTTTCCTCTCTGGAACATCCTGTCACTATCTACCTTGTCGATTCCCCGCAGTATTTTGTATGTCGTTATCATGTCTCCTCTAACCCTTCTGTCCTCCAGTGTTGTTAGTCCTATTTCCCTCAACCTTTCTTCATAAGGCAGTCCCCTGAGTTGTGGAACTAGTCTTGTCGCAAACCTTTGCACTTTCTCTAATTTCTTGACGTGCTTGACCAGGTGTGGGTTCCAGACTGGTGCTGCATACTCTAGTATGGGCCTGACGTATACGGTATACAGTATCCTGAACGATTCCTTGTTAAGGTAACGGAAGGCTAATCTTAGGTTTGCCAGTCGCCCATATGCTGCCGCGGTTATTTGGTTGATGTGTGCTTCCGGAGACGTGCTTGGCGTTATACTCACCCTAAGGTGTGTGTGTGTGTGTGTGTGTGTGTGTGTGTGTGTGTGTATAAAACTATGAAAAGCAGGGGCGCCGTGGGCACAATGAAAGAACATTGTATCAACATTCGACTATTCAACATCTTACCAGAAGATATTAGAAACACTGCCAGAACAACATACAGAAGTCTTAAAGAGGAAACTTGACGACTGCCTCAGCCAAATGTCACGTTAACCGAGCCCCGGATATGGAACCAGCAGACCGCCAGCAGCAACAGCCTGGTTGACCAGGCAAGCACCAGACAAGCCTAGCCTAGGGTCGGGCTCCGGGAGTAGGAAGACACTCGAAAGTCATCAAAGTTATATCAAAGGTATGTTTACTGCAAACTACTGTTCTTCAGCAGACGCCGTGTATACAGCGGACTCCATGTCTACAACGGACTCCGTGTTAACAGCGTACTACGTGTCTACAACGGACTACTGCTCTTCGAGACGTAGTGCTTAAACCAGAAGGATTGCTAATGGGGAAGAGGGACGGAGTGTGGGGGGAGGGGGTGAGATGTTTGTGTAAGGAGTGGGGTGAGGGGTGGAGGGTTGGGAGGGAGGGAGGGGTGATTAATCGTTAGCTGATGTCAGGGACGTCACACATCAAGTCATTAACTGTATGAGAGATAACGAACAGGTTGGGGCAGGTGTGGTGAGTGCTGACAACACAAGCAGGGCAGGTGTGGTGAGTGCTGACAACACAAGCATGGCAGGTGTGGTGAGTGCTGACAACACAAACACGGCAGGTGTGGTGAGTGCTGACAACACAAGCACGGCAGGTTTGGTGAGTGCTGACAACACAAGCACGGCAGGTGTGGTGAGTGCTGACAACACAAGCACGGCAGGTGTGGTGAGTGCTGACAACACAAGCACGGCAGGTGTGGTGAGTGCTGACAACACAAGCACGGCAGGTGTGGTGAGTGCTGACAACACAAGCACGGCAGGTGTGGTGAGTGCTGACAACACAAGCATGGCAGGTGTGGTGAGTGCTGACAACACAAGCACGGCAGGTGTGGTGAGTGCTGACAACACAAGCATGGCAGGTGTGGTGAGTGCTGACAACACAAGCACGGCAGGTGTGGTGAGTGCTGACAACACAAGCACGGCAGGTGTGGTGAGTGCTGACAACACAAGCACGGCAGTTTCAAGTTTAGGTTGGACAAATACATGAATGAGAGGGGTTGGACTTGAGTGGGACTTGCACATGGGTAAATTGAATTTTCAGAGCGTATTGTAAATTGGGTTGGGTAGTACTTGCCTAGTATGGGTCAACAGGCCTGCTGCAGTGTTCCTCCTTTATTATGTTATTATGTTTCTTAGGTGTTGTACGTGTCCAAGCAGGTGACCACACATAATAACACGGAGAAGTATATAGACTATATATATATATATATATATATATATATATATATATATATATATATATATATATATGTCGTGCCGATTAGGTAAAACTGGTCCATTAGCAAGAACTCGTCTAAAATTAAGTCCTTTCTAAAATTTTCTCTTATACGTTTAAAGATATATTTTTTTCATTTATGGTAATGTAAAAAAATATAATTTTGTACCAAGAGAAACTTTGAAAACCTACCTAACCTTATTACAACAAGCGCAATTTAATTTAGCCTAACCCAACTAAATATATTTTAGATACGTTAACATTAATTTAATAATAAACAAACACAATGAAATATATTTTTTTCGTTATGTTCAGAATGATTTTGGCGAAATTATTGCATACACAAATTTTCACTTGTCTTATATGGCAAGGTGAGCGTTGCTATTTAAGCCAAAATCGCAAGTTTTACCTAATCGGCACGACATATATATATATATATATATATATATATATATATATATATAATATACCTTTCCAAATCTATAAGAAAGGAGGAACACTGCAGCAGGCCTGTTGGCCCATACTAGGCAGGTCCTGCTAGGTGATATATATATATATATATATATATATATATATATATATATATATATATATATATATATATATATATATATATATATATATATATATATATATATATATATATATATATATATACAGTGGTACGAGCAGCTCCCAACTCGAACGATTATGTAAGTGTATTTTTGTAGGTGCTTTTGTAAGTGTATTTTTGGGGGTCTGAAATGGATTAATCTAATTTTCATTATTTCTTATGGGAAAAAATTCCTTCGGTATCGGCACTTGAATAACCGTCTGGAACGAATTAAGCTCGATAATATATATATATATATATATATATATATATATATATATATATATATATATATATATATATATATATATATACACCTAGTATACTCTACCGACAGGTTAATAAGACACGTGTACAACACTTAGGTATCTTTATTACCGAGGTGTATCGTCTGCCCAGGAGGCTTTACCAGTCGAATTTGAGGAGATTATAACGCCAGAGACAGTGAAACAAGTGGAGTGGTAATTTGAGGTTGTCCGTCCCTCGGCCTTGATGGAAAGTGGTCGGTCCCTTAGCCTAAAGCAGAGGCATGAGGCCAAACACTTATATAAAAGAGCTGAAAGTGAGGTGTAGCAGCTGGAGATGAGGTCACAAGTGAGCGGGACTCACTAATCGAAGTACAGTAGGTCATGATGAACAGTTGTTAGCAATCCCCTGTATCAGGATACCATGGTGTTGTTGCTCTCTCAGACTGGTATATCATTACCAGTATATTTTTACTGGTATATTACTGGTATACCATACCCACAGGCTGATACCAAAGTGTTGCACATGTGTCTTGCTGGTCAGCTTGTCGGTGTTGTCTACCATTTATGTTTCGACCTCCAGCTGAGGAGGTTCCTGACCAGCCGGGCTGCGGTTGGTACGTTGGACTGTGTGCGGCCAGCAGCAACAGCCTGGTTGATTATGCCATCCACCGGGAAGCTTGATCATGGGCCGAGCCGCGGGAGAGGACGTTGATCCTCGAAACCCCCTCCAGGTAGTCTCCAGGTAGTTTCCATTTAAACTCCAGGTAGTCTCCATTTAGACTCCAGGTAGTCTCCAGGTAGTCTCCAGGTAGACTCCAGGTAGACTCCAGGTAGACTCCAGGTAGACTCCAGATAGTCTCCAGGTAGTCTCCAGGTAGTCTCCAGGTAGACTCCAGGTAGACTCCAGGTAGACTCTATGTAGACTCTGTATTGTGCTTTTCAATGTCGGACGCAATTTTTCAATTTGCAAATAAAGGGTCTCACTATACAGTGGAGCTTTCTTCCTCCATGTATGTTTCTGGCTACGTGCGATCTCCCTTCGTAGAATTACAAAAATACGCAATACAAATGTGCACGATTACTGCAACACTCGTGGGAACACTTCCAGTGCACAGGCTGTAAGGTCAAGCTGTGTGGCACGCATAAGCTGCGCACTTATGCGGCCTAAAGCGCATACCCGCATATGCCAAAGGCGAATGTGTCACACTGGGATGCCAGGAACGACGCCCACCGACATGTTGAGAGACTAACATCAATATCTCACAAGGCTAACCGGCTGCAAATATCTCTTTACACGGCTGACCGGCTGGCGGTAATATCTCTCGGATGGCTGATTGGCAGGTAGTAATATATATCAGCTGGCTGACCAGCTGGCAGGATTCTCTCTCTCTCACATGGATGACCAGCTGGCAGGATTCTCTCTCTCTAACGTGCATGACCAGCTGGCAGGATTTTCTCTCTCTCTCACGTGGATGATCAGCTGGCGTTTACATCATGTAATCTAACTTCAGTTTCACAGGAATTCTCCTCAATGAACTTTTTCAATAGATTTTATTTTTCTCTTCGTTGGTGAAGGTCACAGTAAGGATCGAAATATCAAATTTTATTTCTTGTCTTTCAAAATGTAGTTTATAGTGATTAACAAATGTGTTATTGTGGTCGGGAGAGTCTTGATATTTAATAATAATAATAATAATAATAATAATAATAATAATGTTATTAATATTATTATTATTATTATTATTATTATTATTATTATTATTTTTATTATTACTATTATTATTATTATATTAATTATGAGGAGCTAAATAAGTAAGAGTTATACAGCACCAAGGGAATGGGGTGAGGATAGCTAGATTTGATCCAAGGAAAAGGAGAGCGGCTCCATTTACTATGGCCAAGAGCCTTTCACGAACTTCAAGGCACGTTATGCTAAGGTAGCTGCACACACACACACATACACACACACACATACACACACATACACACACACATACACACACACATACATACACACACACAAAAAAAAAATATATATATCAGGTCAAGTGTCTAACGACAAGTTCCTTTGACAACTATTAACTAGTAACTACACACACAGATCCTGGTAAACAAGTCATAAAGACTGCCACAGTTATCACCGAGTCCTCGTTAGTGTGTCAGGTGACATGGGAGGGGGAAATGTGGTCACGTAATTACTCCTTGTGTTCCTACCCTGTCCAGGTGACCCCGTGACCCCTTGACCCCGCGACACGACACGTTCGTGTCATGCAACCCAGAAGGTCGGGGCGAGATTACTACCCTTTACGACCTTAACTCTACTTTCACTTCCCATAACTCTAGTTACTTTCTTCGGAAAGCTTAAAAAAAAAAAGCAAGTGTTACACTTTATAGAAAATACTCCGTGTAAAATGTATTATAGAAAACATAATTTTCGTGATCTTTATCTAAGCCACTTTGAAAGACTTTGGATCTAAAAAAAATGAAAAAAAGAATATTTGTGATTCTTTTGTTCAAGATATACTTCCTTCTCAGACATTTTCTCCCTTTGAGGGATGGGGCTGTATTACCCCTACGGGTTTAGCCCTACCCCATGAATATTATAATATTAATAATTATAAAATAATAATAATAATAATAATAATAATAATAATAATAATAATAATAATAAGAGTATAACAACAATAATAATAATCGGGCGTTTTCATGGCTTCCGGTAAATGTAATTGATTATTTTCCTGGCCTTGGCTCAGAGCACACACCGTTGTTCTCCTGGGCAACAGGAAGTAACGGTAAGTGGCACATGTCATTCGAGGCAGTAGTTCAGGAAGAAACGGTAAGTGCCACATCTATCATTTAAGGCAGTAGCACATGCGGGTGTACTATCAAGGTCACTGTCAAGATAATACTGAAGGCTGCCTAGCATTATCTTGTGAGAATATGTATAGACTAATTTCTCTCTCTCTCTCGCTGTCACACACCACACACACACACACACACACACACACACACACACACACACACACACACACACACACACACACACACACACACACACACACACACATACACACACATTAAACAATCAGGCTGTTGTTTGGCTGTGGGTGGAGTCCCTCAGATCAAAGATGCTTTAATGTATTTATTTTAACCTGAATACAAGGAAGGTGATATCTCGCCTTGAGTCGCCGTCCCACCATTACCAACACCCACCCACCCGCCCATTTAGGCGTGGTACACCTACCCGCCCTCGCATGCAGGCGTCGTACCGTCGCCGGACACAACCATACTCGGAGGACCCCTGAAACTGACTTCAGTGGTTCCCAGCCTCCACAGGTCCGTCTGGGTTCAAGTCATCCTATCATTAAGTGGCCAACCCACAGTTATATATGCTAGGTATCCCGCGAGGCTGTTCTTGACTTGGGGTGAGAGCAAGGAAGGAGCAGGGGTTGGGGGTTAGGGTGAAGTTTGATGGGTGGTTAGTGGGGTGGAGGGTGTCGTTGACAAGGTTGGGAGAAGTGATATTGAAGGGAGAGCGTGGGAGAGGAACCAGAGGAGAAACAGGGTTCATATAAAATATGTATCTTTTTGAGTATCATAGCCGCCGCGACCGAGTCTTGGACCAGACGTCCTAAATTATAAACGAATACAGGGATGATAACTGTTATTCAGGGAAGGAAAGTTAAGAGTTTACATGTTTTCTCACAAGTTAGAAAACACCAGCCAGCCTGGCAAGGTGCAAAATATTTCCCATAAATATGTCAGTAAAGGAAGTACCTGCCTGGATGGTTGCTGTCTGGTATCAACCTACTTACGACCATTACTTGGGTGGGTTGGAAGGACAAAGGAAGTACCAGTATTCTTAGGTGGCCAAACCAGCGTTACCTCAAAATGATATATCCACTTGTAAATAAGGTTCGTAGAATTTTAGAAAAAAAAAACGAGTTTGCAGGATTTCCTGTGATTAGATAGTGGTAATACAAATAACGTAGTGACATCGGCAGGTGAAGACACTGTGATGGTGAAAGTAGTGATACCTGTTTATTGGATCAGCTAATGGCGTGTCAACTATTTGACATGCCATTAACTGATAGTGTTCAGTCAGAGGAGGAGGAGGAGGAGGAGTGGCGGTGCTCAGTAAACTCGCTTCTCGGGAAAAAATCAAGTCCTTATCTGCACTCTCATCCCTGACACCCACGACATGCTAATGCTTCACCCTCCGTCACAACCACATGTTAATCCCTCACCCTCCGTCACAACCATGAAGTGGTAATCTCCCTCCTACTGTCATAACCACATGTTAATCCCTCACCCTTCGTCACAACCAAGTTATGTTAATTTCCCTCCCTTCATCACCACCACATTTTACTACCACCTTACAACCATGTTAACATCGACCAAAATCATCCCGTACTTTCCCCGTATGTATCCTTTATCTAATTTCGTTCAGAGTTTCCACTCACGGGTCATGGTATTGTCACACTCTCACATTACGGTGCCCCGTGGCCTGGTGGCAAAAGCTCTCGCTTCACACGGTGAGTTTCAGGGTTCGATTCCCGGCGAAGGGGTGGAAACATCGGACGTGTTTCCTTACACCGGTTGTCTATGTTCACCCATCAGTTAAATGGGTACCTGGGTGTTAGTCGACTGGCGTGGGTCGCATCCTGGGACAAAACTGACCTAATTTGCCCGAAATGCTCTGCATAACAAGCGGCTTTCTATATAGTAGTATAGTATGTCATTGGTGTCAGCTAGGCCTGTATACCTTGTACATGTACTTGTAGTAAATAAAGATATTATTATTAGCATTATTATTATTATTGTTATTATTCAAGACGCCTCCTGCCCCTTCCTTTCGTTTCCCTGCCCCTTCCACCCCTAAGCAAGGAATGCACCTCCCCGCCCCTTCCACCCCTAAGCAAGCAATGCACCTCCCCGCCCCTTCCACCCCTAAGCAAGCAATGCACCTCCCTGCCCCTTCCACCCCTAAGCAAGCAATGCACCTCCCCGCCCCTTCCACCCTAAGCAAGCAATGCACTCCTCCCCCTGCTCCCTTCCACCCCTAAGCAAGCAATGCACCTCCCTGCCCCTTCCACCCCTAAGCAAGCAATGCACCTCCCCGCCTCTTCCATCTCTTAGCACCTCCCATCCACTTTCTTTCACTGTTATAGCTACTGAACCCATAGTGTAATGCTTGACGATATCTTCGTCAGCTTCCCCCTCAGGCTGCCAGGTGTCACCACCTGATGCAACAGACTCATATAGAGTAAAGTAGCAGCACCATGTGAATGGATGTGCCAAACTTTGTTCAATACAAAAGCATTGCTTTCACCTGTGCACGGCTTCCAAGCTGCCTCACCCGTGCACGGCTTCCACGCTGCCTCACCCGTGCACGGCTTCCACGCTGCCTCACCCGTGCACGGCTTCCACGCTGCCTCACCCGCAGTTCCCGTGGGCGTGTAGGTCATCGCCGGTAGTGGCACACTTCCTATAGCTACACGATAGTTGCGTTATGGACCAACATTGGTCCATCTCTGCTTCATCGTCGTTGCTGGTCACCTGAGCTGCTGCTGCTGCTGCTGTAACATAGTGTAGTTTGTAATTACAGCATCATTGTAAACATCTCTGCAGCACTACAGAATATCCACAGACAACTGCTGTCGACCATTAAGCTGAGTAGAATTCCTTTGTTTATATTGTTTAAGTTAAACCAAGAGCTTTTGATGTCCTCCTGCTGACATCTCCCACTTGTGATGTCATGGCAATTTCTTCCCCTCGAGCTGAAGGATTTCCAGTTCTTGGGGGTTGCCTTGACTATGTAAGTTTGCAGACTGATACATGATCCTGACAAGTGAACTGAAGCCAAGAGCTGTTGTCACTGACCACAGCAGGAACTGCAGCACCGTCACTGGCCACCACCTGTGCTGTCACTGACCTCAGCAGGAACTGCAGCACCGTCACTGGCCACCACCTGTGCTGTCACTGACCTCAGCAGGAACTGCAGCACCGTCACTGGCCACCACCTGTGCTGTCACTGACCTCAGCAGGAACTGCAGCACCGTCACTGGCCACCACCTGTGCTGTCACTGACCTCAGCAGGAACTGCAGCACCGTCACTGGCCACCACCTGTGCTGTCACTGACCTCAGCAGGAACTGCAGCACCGTCACTGGCCACCACCTGTGCTGTCACTGACCACAGTAACAGAAACTTCCCGCGACCTGACTTAAACCGCTAACTTTGTTTTTTAAAGTTTACAACCGCTTCTACGGACATTTAAAACTGCGGTGTTGAAGAAATCCTTGAATTTTTATAATTACACTTGTGGGAGAACCTTGTGGTGACAATACCATACGACGATGGAGACGAAATTTTTTTATTTTTCAAGACTAGGTAGACTGGCGTCGTGTCGTGTAATGATGGGAGATGAATGTCCCATAGGACTTAAGAAGGAAGAGGATGTCCTTTCGGATATGGACATGAGAGGGAGGGAGACAGTGCCGTGGTCTGAGGACATGAGAGGAAGCTATGTGGGTCCCATGGTTTAATTAAGAACTTGTGGGACAGGGAGGGAGAGAGGAACGTGTCCAGCAAAGAGAGGGAATCGTGCTGGAGAAAACTTTCCGCGGCTTACTAACCCCGGAAGGTTACTAACCCAGGATAACCTAGGAAAACCAAGCAGTGTGGCTTCTTTACGTCGGGCGGAATGAGTGCCAATGGCCACTCAACTCATGGCTCCAGGCAAAATTTGTTAGGTTCCTTGGGTACTCTCACTTGATGTGAACTACAGCAGCTGACTGACTCCTGGGTATCTATTGATTACAGGTGAACATGGGCAGTAGGTGAACATGGGAAGTAGGTGAACATGAGCAGTAGGTGAACATGGGCAGTAGGTGAACATGGGCAGTAGGTGAACATGGGAAGTAGGTGAACATGGGCAGTAGGTGAACATGGGCAGTAGGTGAACATGGGCAGTAGGTGAACATGGGCAGTAGGTAACATGGGACAGGTGGAGGCAACTAGACATGTTTAGCTTCTACTGCAGATTTAAAATGGACTCGAGCTGTGAACCAATAATAAAAGTGTTAATAATAATAATTAATAATAATAATAATAATAATAATAATAATAATAATAATAATAATAATAATAATAATAATAATAATAATAATAATAATAATAATAATAATAATAATTATTATTATTATTATTATTATTATTATTATTATTATTATTATTATTATATATTTTTTTATTATCGCTAATTGGAACTGTAGTATTCCCTTTCCCCTTATCAGACCTGATTACCTGCCATTCCTCAGTCGCTGTACAACCCCTGCTGGTAGAGCGCTTCCCCATGAATATGACAGCAACACATTGTGTAAGTCCCAAAATGTATAAAACACCCATCACCGGATATCCGCCTTCGGGGGGAAAATGCCCCCCCCCCTCCTTCCCCCGGCACCCTTAAAAAATAAAGAAAAAGAGAAGAAATAAATTATAGGAAATTGTAAGGAATTGAAAGAGATTGTTACAAAGTGTCAATAATGGATATCTTGTGTGAGTTGTGGTGGTGATGTTAAGGGTTACAAGTGCCGCCTTACCGTCTTATGGGGAGCCAGGGGACGGTTTCTCTCTGCTCTCTCAAATCGTGTTAGCCAAAATTGTAGTACGGGTTTATTTATTTCGAGGCAGGAGGAGGAGGGGGGGAGGAGGGGGAGGAGGAGGGGGAGGAGGAGGGGGAGGAGGAGGGGGAGGGAGGGGGAGGAGGAGGGGGAGGAGGAGGGAGGAGGAGGGGGAGGAGGAGGGAGGAGGAGGGGAGGAGGAAGGGTGGGGAGGGGAGGAAATGAGGGGGAGGAAGGGAGGGGGAGGAAGGGAGGGGGAGGCATGTAACTGTGACAAATAACTGGTTCTCGCATTATTGCTTTTATTTAGTCTGGACAATTGTTTATTGGGCCTTTTACCACACACACACACACACACACACACACACACACACACACACACACACACACACACAAAGACTGCAAACCTCACTCAAAGAAAAGATCTTGGGGTGAGTATAATACCGAGCACATCTCCTGAGGCACACATCAATCAGATAACTGCTGCAGCATACGGGCGGCTGGCAAACCTAAGAATAGCGTTCCAATACCTCACCAAGGAATCATTCAAGACTCTGTATACCATATACGTCAGGCCCATACTGGAGTATGCAGCACCAGTTTGGAACCCACACCTGGTCAAGCACGTCAAGAAATTAGAGAAAGTGCAAAGGTTTGCAACAAGACTAGTCCCAGAGCTAAGGGGATTGTCCTACGAAGAAAGGTTAAGGAAATCGGCCTGACGACACTAGAGGACAGGAGGGTTAGGGGAGACATGATAACGACATATAAAATACTGCGAGGAATAGATAAGGTGGACAGAGACAAGATGTTCCAGAGAGGGGACACAGAAACAAGGGGTCCAATTGGAAGTTGAAGACTCCTATGAGTCAAAGGGATGTTAGGAAGTATTTCTTCAGTCATAGAGTTGTCAGGAAGTGGAATAGCTTGGAAAGCGACATAGTGGAGGCAGGAACCATACATAGTTTTAAGACTAGGTTTGATAAAGCTCATGGAGCAGGAGAAGAGGACCTAGTAGCAATCAGTGAAGAGGCGGGGCCAGGAGCTATGACTCGACCCCTGCAACCACAAATAGGTGAGTACAAATAGGTGAGTACACACACACACACACACAACCACAGGGCTACATACGATAAAAAGAAACTCTTGTGTAGTTAGAATCACATGTCGCTGAAACCACTTTTAAACAGTGTCCGACTCTAATCCGGGTCCCAAGTGAAGCATCTCACTTGTCGTGCGTTCTGGACTCACTATCATAGAAGTAGTCTTGAAAGAAATCACTCAGCAACCAGTCTTGGGTGGTCAGTTAATGGTGGTTTAAAGCCTGTAGTCTGGACGAGGGTCATTAACTGCATCTAACCTTCTCACCACCAGATAATTATTCTTTATTCCATAAAATAGGGATTAAAGTCAACTCGGTATATAAAAACTGAGAGAAAGGTATCCCTCAGGGTATATATCCTGTGGTAGGTCTTACCTCTTCATCACTAATGACCGTGACAGTAAAGTGTTTTAACTGTCTTTTGGGTTGACATGACTAAAGATCATGAATTGTTGTCATGCATGACTCTGCTGCCTTCCCTTCCTTCATCCTTATTCCTTTTACATTTCGTTTTCTTTTCACTGCCAGCATCACGACCACCATCACCACCACTACCATCACCCTCACCACCATCACGACCACCACCTTCCCACCACCACTACCATCACCCTCACCACCACTACTATCACCACCACTACCATCCCCACCACCACTACCATCACCCTCACCACCATCACGACCACCACCTTCCTCACCACCACTACCATCACCCTCACCACCACTACTATCACGACCATCACCTTCCTCACCACCACCACCTTCCCACCACCACTACCATCACCCTCACCACCACCACCATCACGACCACCACCTTCCTCACCACCACCACCTTCCTCACCACCACTACCATCACCCTCACCACCACCACCATCACGACCACCACCTTCCTCACCACCACCACCTTCCTCACCACCACTACCATCACCCTCACCACCACCACCACCATCACGACCACCACCTTCCTCACCACCACCACCTTCCTCACCACCACTACCATCCCCACTAACATCAACTTCCCCTCCCCCACTACCCACCTAAAACAAGAGTAGGTGTTACTATTGCCTTCTCATGGACTAATGAGGTGGTCGCTATCGTCAGCACTCAAGTAATCAAATAGAAATCGAATCATCAGCAGCTTGAGCGCTGCCGGCGGTTCAGCCCGAGTGTGGAACCTTGGTTCTAGTATGACTGACTGTCCTACGAGACAGATGACTGACTGTCCTACGAGACAGATGACTGACTATCCTACGAGACAGATGACTGACTGTCCTACGAGACAGATGACTGACGGTCCTACAAGATGGTCCTACAAGACGGTCCTACGAGAAAGATGGATGGCAGACTTCGACTCTGGGAAAGTCGAGACTGGAGAAGGGTAACATATTATGTCTGAAGTGACAACCATTTTTCTCAGACATCCAATTCTCTGGAGAGAGAGAGAGAGAGAGAGAGAGAGAGAGAGAGAGAGAGAGAGAGAGAGAGAGAGAGAGAGAGAGAGAGAGAGAGAGAGAGAGACAGACAGACAGACAGAGAGAGAGACAGAGAGATGAAGGCAAAACGGCAGCACACACTTTGAAGGTAACTAACTAGAATGTTTACATTAAGAAAAGGTTTGGTCGTCTGACGTGTTAAAATTAATACATATATAAACAGAGACGTAAATCATAAGGGGAAAGAAAACTCTAAATGGGAGTTCCGTGATCGGTTCATTCAGGACCCCAGTTCCAGCAACGCAAAAAAAAAAGAACCTTAGATATCTAAAGTAGTCACACATTTCCATCAAGGTTCTGTATGATTATAATAATAATAATCCATCAAGGCAGTGGATAAGTGTAAATACGTCTTAGGTGTGACACTTTCCCGCTCTTAACAAAATTGTGAAGCGTTTCTCTAGGCTCTTCAAACACCCAGTCTAGTCAGAAACACCAGGTGTGCAGCAGATCCCTTGTAAAACCTGTGATCTGATTTACGTGGGACAGATGGTGATCGTGTCTTGCAACTCACATAACACATCATCATCTATCCGTCAGATATAACCTAGAAAGCTTAGCTCTGTTTCAACGTCTTACAATTTCGACTCACAACATTAACAACATTAACTAGAAAATGGACTGTATCTTTAAACTGAATATATTAGAATCATTACTCACTGAAACAGTTCCTAGAATAATAAAAAGTCACATTACAGAGTCTGGAATAATTAAAAAAAAAAAAGCGTACTTATGAGAGGAATCTATTGACTAGTTTTGGGTCCGTCCTAGACCATTATCATTTCAGGAGGGATCGAAACATCGCCAGAAGCTTCCTTTCATTTTGAGTGAAACAGTTCCTCGCTTTTACATTTCGAAAGGCAATTAAAATCCGACTTAATTTCGAAATTTGTTTTGAAGAAAGACACACCAGCACCAGGACAATACTGAATACCGAGTCACTTCTACCAGACCATTGTCTATTATTATATTTAGAGAAGTGCTAAACCCATAGTCGTATAGTACCAGTAGAATGGTAAGTTATCAGGTTTAATGCAAGAGTAGAAAAGGATTCGGTTTCTTGGATCAAGAACCCCTCACGGTACCTGCATGTGGGATACTACCAACAATTTTCTTTCTTAGAACACATTCCACACGTGACTTACCTCCCCTCTCATGTATAGTAATGCTGCTCCTTAATGCTTATATCTGCTGAGGAGGACCTCGGATGGAAGCCGCAAGATGAAAACAATCTATTACTTGTGTTTGTGTCTCCGTCATGCGAGTACTGAACTCTGATGTTAATTCAAGATGGTGTTTTAATTTTATTGTTTTATAGTTTTACATTTCTGACAATGGATGCGACAACATTCGAACTGTCATGTATACAATAAACTGATTGTCTTGAGAAGCTGGTGTTCATAGCAGTTTTGATCTTAGTCTTAAAATAGTAAAGCTTCGTTTTCTGGCAGTCGCAAAATGTAATCTTTTCAATATACAGAAAAATAAGTACTTGATTTATATTGTCAATTTAATAAAATGTAAGTTTAAAATGAAGGAGACTTAGATTGGAATACCTCAGATGTTATTTCTAGTGATGGTTTATGCAACAACCGAGACGTCATGTTCTCAATAAACTGCATGTGTTGCAAAGATGACGTACTTGACAGCGTTGACATCATTACTTTTCCTAAAATTTAATAATGCTAGTCAGAAACTGTGACGATTACCACAGCCGAGCACAATGGTACAAGAATGACTTTACCCTCATGTGAACTGGTCCGTGAGATTACCTGAGTCCTGTGACAGCAAGGGTATCACAGTCACCCCTCTCACTGGCACACTTCCTGCGAGCAGTGCCAGGTCTCCCCTGAAGGAATTTACTAAAACGGTGTAATTGACCTCACGAAACGTGCAAAAACACGTGCATATATATATATATATATATATATATATATATATATATATATATATATATATATATATATATATATATATATATATATATATATATATATATATATATATATATATATATATATATAATGTACTAAACTTAATCATCCTGGGAATCACTAGACAATAATTCTGACTGGAGTATCTACTTAACTAATTAATTACGGTGTTACACTCTTGACCAGCCTACCACATAATGATCACACGTCATGTAATTGAACACTCCCACTGTACAATAACATGATGTTACACCATTAAAACCCACACTTTATGTGCGAACTGCGAATGCTCCCACGATCCTTCGTTCAAAAACTGGAGGTTTGAAACCTCACTTTATCCTGTTCTTATTATGCTGGAATTGCAAACGCTTCTTCAGGAGCAATGAAATGTGTGCCAGTAGACAGTCCAGCCAGGAAAGATCGCAACTAGTTGCTAGAGACCTCAGCCAGTATCTAGAGACAGCAGCCAGTATCTAGAGACCTCAGCCAGTATCTAGAGACAGCAGCCAGTATCTAGAGACAGCAGCCAGTATCTAGAGACAGCAGCCAGTATCTAGAGACAGCAGCCAGTATCTAGAGACAGCAGCCAGTATCTAGAGACAGCAGCCAGTAGCTAGACACCACAGCTAGGAGCTAGAGACCGCAGCTAGTAGCTAGAGATCACAGTCATTAGCTAGTAACGGCAGCCAGTATCTAGAGACTGCAGCTAGTAGCTAGACACCGCAGCTAGTACTTAGAGATCAAAGCTAGTAGCTAGAGACAGCAACTAGTATGTAGGGATTACAGTTAGTAGTTAGAGACTGCAGCTAGTAGCTAGTAACCGCAGCCAGCTGCGGCTTTCACTTCACATGGAAGTGTTAAACCCTTAAGGGCCATACAGTGGACTGGGAATGGGCGGAAATCAGGGTTTTCTTTCGAGGAAGGGGAGGAAAGCTGCAATTTCTTCTATTAAGAGTCTTCTTTTAACAACTAATATTAAGGTAACCTCTGAGAGGCTCACTCTACCCACTTGTCAGGTCAATAAATCTCGTTTAAAAGCAATTTTGCAGTTATTATGGTGATTTTAACTCGCCGTCCAGGTTTCTAAGTTCATTGTGGGAGAGTTATGAGGCTGGTACTGGTAAACTTGCTGTTAACCTGACATGTCATGTCTGTGATATACCCGTTACACACGAGTGGCATACTTGTCACACACCTGTGACATAACTGGGGGTGTGCTAAAGTATCTGTATCGGGTTATTTTGATGGTATCGGTATCGAAATTAAGTGGAATGTCGGTATTGGCAAAGGAATAAAAAACTGGTATCGTCTCATCATTGATAAATGGTACAAGTCGGAACGAAATGTCGTATACCTACCTGGAGTATACCTGGAGAGGGTTTCGGAGGTCAACGCCCCCGCGGATCGGTCTGAAACCAGGCCTCGTGGTGGATCAGGGTCTGATCAACCAGGCTGTTACTGCTGGCCCCACGCAAACTGACGTACGAACCACAACAAAAAAATGTGAAACGCTTCACGATTTTGCGTTTCCAAGGTGAGTTCCTCGCTCCTATGTGAGCGTTATTTGTGTAATATTCATTTCACATCTTGGGACGTAACCAGCATATGTGACGCCTCATATTATCGTGACTAACGCTGACTAACTATCGTCGTAACTATCATCGTGACTAATTATCATCGTGACTATCATCCTGACTATCACTGTCACTTAGTATCATCATGACTATCATCGTGACACTCTATCATAGTGACTAACTATCATTGTGACAATCTATCATCGTGACTATCATCGTGACAATCTATCATCGTGACTATCGTGACAATCTATCATCGTGACTATCGTGACAATCTATCATTGTGACTATCATCGTGACAATCTATCATCGTGACTATCGTGACAATCTATCATTGTGACTATCATCGTGACAATCTATCATTGTGACTATCGTGACAATCTATCATCGTGACTATCGCTGACAGACACGGCCTCATCGTGACTATCGTGACAATCTATCATCGTGACTATCGTGACAATCTATCATCGTGACTATCGTGACAATCTATCATCGTGACTATCGTGACAATCTATCATCGTGACTATCGTGACAATCTATCATCGACTATCGTGTAATAACTAAATCTATCATTGTGACTATCGTACAATCTATCATCTGACTATCGTAACAATCTATCATTGTAAGAAATTAATGACGTAACAATCTATCATCGTGACTATCGTAACAATCTATCATTGTGACTATCGTGACAATCTATCATCGTGACTATCGTAACAATCTATCATCGTGACTATCGTAACAATCTATCATCGTGACTATCGTAACAATCTATCATCGTGACTATCGTGACAATCTATCATCGTGACTATCGTAACAATCTATCATCGTGACTATCGTAACAATCTATCATCGTGACTATCGTACAATCTATCATCGTGACTATCGTGACAATCTATCATGTGACTATCGACAATCTATCATCGTGACTATCGTGACAATCTATCATTGTGACTATCGTGACAATCTATCATTGTGACTATCGTGACAATCTATCATCGTGACTATCGTAACAATCTATCATTGTGACTATCGTAACAATCTATCATCGTGACTATCGTAACAATCTATCATTGTGACTATCGTAACAATCTATCATCGTGACTATCGCTCACAACCAAACCATCTGAACTATGTGTACTTCGTACAATCTACACACTATCGTATAACAAACCATTCTGCTGACTTGGCACGCTCTATGCTGACGCCTCTGCAGACACCGAGCCCTGACGTGGCGCGTCCTATGCATGACACCTGCAGACACGGCGCAATGCTTTTTCTTATAATGCAAACTATTTGTTGTAATAAGCTTAATATAATAATAACGTTTAATAATCTCAAGTAATATCTTATTAATAAATTTATATTTTTATATATTTAAAGAAATTAATGAGATACAGGAAGCATAAAAAACGTACCGTATTTTGCGGCTTATTAGACGCATTTTTATTTGCCATAAAATGTCTTCAAAAACCCAATCTGCGTCCTATAAACTGAAGGTCAGTGACGGGAGCTGTAAGTTTAGGGTGTGGGTTGGGTTGTAGCTCTCCCAGTTACGTCCGATGCCCAGCCATTGAAACTAAAACAAGTCTTACAATCCGCGAAATGCGGTAATTTTCCAAACAGTTATTATATTCAAAAGGAAGCTCTAAATCTGAATGGGTCATAAAGCACTAACACAATTATTAAGAAAATATTTCTATGTAATACGTCGTCCTTACAAGGCAGAGTACAGAACATTGTCTTCACACGAGTCAGGACTATAAACCAGTAAACGGCTGGTGTGGTGGTGAGTGTAGTGGTGAGTGTGGTGGTGAGTGTGGTGAGTCAGCACAGTGATTCACCACCCATCACGAACCACCACCTGTGCTGGTTTGTGAGGTTTAAGGCCTATCGGCTGCACGAGGATCATTAAGGCTGCCTATCACCTGTACACTAGCAGGCACGAGAACTCTTAAGACCAACAACAGGGATTAAACGAAACTCTCAGTGTATACACACACGCTCTGAGATATACGTACACACCTCTCGGTGTATGCATACCCGACCATGAAGCTGCGAGACGGTGTGATGAGGCATCGCAGACATTACTACACCTACATTCCGGTGAGTTCCTGTCAGCCACTGTCAGACAGTGTCTGTCAGCTAGTGTTACTCTGGAAGTCAGTTTAAAAAAAAAAAAGGATACTATTTCTATATTTTTATTTTCTTGTAAACAATTTCTATATTAAAACTTGGAACTTAAGCATTTGAGAACTTCAGGTATTGTTATAAATTAAAACTTTTTATGTTTTTATGCAGCCATTTTAAAACATGTCTTGTTTTTTTTCATCCATACATTAACGTATTTTATTTCAAGCATATTTGTGAAAGGCTGAGTGAAGACAGTGTAGTAGTGCTGAGTGAAGACAGTGTAGTAGTGCTGAGTGAAGACAGTGTAGTAGTGCTGAGTGAAGACAGTGTAGTAGTGCTGAGTGAAGACAGTGTAGTAGTGCTGAGTGAAGACAGTGTAGTAGTGCTGAGTGAAGACAGTGCAGTAGTGCTGAGTGAAGACAGTGTAGTAGTGATGAGTGAAGACAGTGTAGTAGTGCTGAGTGAAGACAGTAGTAGTGCTGAGGAAGACAGTGTAGTAGTGCTGAGTGAAGACAGTGTAGTAGTGCTGAGTGAAGACAGTGTAGTAGTGCTGAGTGAAGACAGTGTAGTAGTGCTGAGTGAAGACAGTGTAGTAGTGCTGAGTGAAGACAGTGTAGTAGTGCTGAGTGAAGACAGTGTAGTAGTGCTGAGTGAAGACAGTGTAGTAGTGCTGAGTGAAGACAGTGTAGTAGTGCTGAGTGAAGACAGTGTAGTAGTGCTGAGTGAAGACAGTGTAGTAGTGCTGAGTGAAGACAGTGTAGTAGTGCTGAGTGAAGACAGTGTAGTAGTGCTGAGTGAAGACAGTGTAGTAGTGCTGAGTGAAGACAGTGAGTAGTGCTGAGTGAAGACAGTGAGTAGTGCTGAGTGAAGACAGTGTAGTAGTGCTGAGTGAAGACAGTGTAGTAGTGCTGAGTGAAGACAGTGTAGTAGTGCTGAGTGAAGACAGTGTAGTAGTGCTGAGTGAAGACATGTAGTAGTGCTGAGTGAAGACAGTGTAGTAGTGCTGAGTGAAGACAGTGTAGTAGTGCTGAGTGAAGACAGTGTAGTAGTGCTGAGTGAAGACAGTGTAGTAGTGCTGAGTGAAGACAGTGTAGTAGTGCTGAGTGAAGACAGTGTAGTAGTGCTGAGTGAAGACAGTGTAGTAGTGCTGAGTGAAGACAGTGTAGTAGTGATGAGTGAAGACAGTGTAGTAGTGCTGAGTGAAGACAGTGTAGTAGTGCTGAGTGAAGACAGTGTAGTAGTGCTGAGTGAAGACAGTGTAGTAGTGCTGAGTGAAGACAGTGTAGTAGTGCTGAGTGAAGACAGTGTAGTAGTGCTGAGTGAAGACAGTGTAGTAGTGCTGAGTGAAGACAGTGTAGTAGTGCTGAGTGAAGACAGTGTAGTAGTGCTGAGTGAAGACAGTGTAGTAGTGTGAGTGAAGACAGTGTAGTAGTGCTGAGTGAAGACAGTGTAGTAGTGTGAGTGAAGACAGTGTAGTAGTGCTGAGTGAAGACAGTGTAGTAGTGCTGAGTGAAGACAGTGTAGTAGTGCTGAGTGAAGACAGTGTAGTAGTGCTGAGTGAAGACAGTGTAGTAGTGCTGAGTGAAGACAGTGTAGTAGTGCTGAGTGAAGACAGTGTAGTAGTGCTGAGTGAAGACAGTGTAGTAGTGCTGAGTGAAGACAGTGTAGTAGTGCTGAGTGAAGACAGTGTAGTAGTGATGAGTGAAGACAGTGTAGTAGTGCTGAGTGAAGACAGTGTAGTAGTGCTGAGTGAAGACAGTGTAGTAGTGATGAGTGAAGACAGTGTAGTAGTGCTGAGTGAAGACAGTGTAGTAGTGCTGAGTGAAGACAGTGTAGTAGTGTGAGTGAAGACAGTGTAGTAGAGTGCTGAGTGAAGACAGTGTAGTAGTGCTGAGTGAAGACAGTGTAGTAGTGTGAGTGAAGACAGTGTAGTAGTGCTGAGTGAAGACAGTGTAGTAGTGCTGAGTGAAGACAGTGTAGTAGTGATGAGTGAAGACAGTGTAGTAGTGCTGAGTGAAGACAGTGTAGTAGTGCTGAGTGAAGACAGTGTAGTAGTGCTGAGTGAAGACGGTGTAGTAGTGCTGAGTGAAGACGGTGTAGTAGTGCTGAGTGAAGACGGTGTAGTAGTGCTGAGTGAAGACAGTGTAGTAGCGCTATGTTATATACGTAAACCTCAATAAAAACTGACTAACTTACAAATATCTTCTTGTGTCCTCCCGGTGGGTCACCAGTCAACACTGCTGCCCTCAGCAGGTCCTGGCAGCGGCGGTATGCGACCCAGAGTTAACAAACTTCAAACCCTCGAGGCTAAGGTAAGTGATAGCTGTTGTAATCTTCCTTAATTACTGCATATGTTTTTGTGTTATTATCTTGAGCTGTAGCAAGTGTAACTTTGCTGGGTAACTTTAGACGACGTTTCGGTCCTTCTGTAACTATAAAGAACTACTTGATAACGGTCCACGAGCTACGAGGTGGCGTCAGGAAGAGTGATACTTATCATAATCAATGATGTTTGACGATATTTTGGTGTTAAATAAATAAATAAACCAGTCTTACTGGGCTTGGCTGAGGCCAGATTTATACATATGTTACGGCAACGTGTAATCTCACCTCTGTTTGGTAAGGGCAAAGACGTATGACAAAGTCCTCCACCAGTACGAATGGTCTGAAGGGTAAAGCAAGTTCCTTGTGACAGGACTTATGAAAACTTGATAATGGCAACTAATGGACCGGTCACTACAATGACTTAATGTCTTCTTCTTTCTTTAGTAAAAGTGCGACGCAAACAAACATTCCACACTGGACGAGTAAAGATAATCTTCTAATCGTCCATTAAAAACTCATTAGAAAGAGAATCTGAAGTTCTGGTATGCACACCCGAGGCTAATTCTCTGAGGCTCTGGAAACCCATCGTTATCTCCTCCCCTCGAATATTGACATAGATTACTTCATCAACCTAAATTAGACGTCAAGGTGTCACATTAGCCATGATAAGAAACCAGAAATTTTGAGCTAGTTTCACAGTTTGCTTGAAATCGATACAGAAATAAATGTGTGAATGCGTGAATGTGTTCCTGTCAATGGTTTTAGCTTATAGTTCTTAAGCAAGTTGTACATCCACGCGTGTATGCGCTGCCTTCTACAGGATGGATATATTGATGCAGGAACTAGCCGTTCCTGCCTCACTATAGTTTTGTTATCTATTATTGACTCTTTTCTTCCTCGTTCTTTTTTTTGTATTTCACATAGTTCCTCATCCATCCTCGATGCAAATTAAAGATTTGTTATCCAAGAAAATGGAAATACCTTTCTACTTTCATGTATCAAACCTGATAACCTGCCATTTCCCCAAGGCTCTATACGACCTCCGGCCGGTTTAGCTCCGTATGACTGCAGTAATGATACTCAGACCTGGTCTGGGACCGGACCGCAGGGGCGCTGACCCTCCAAATCGATTCCTCCCATCATTTTTTTTTTAGGTAGCTCTCTTCCTGAGCGCTACGTAAGTCTAGGTTCCGTCAGTGTGACCGCCCGCTGTATCAGGGTGACCGCTCGCTGTATCAGGGTGACCGCTCGCTGTATCAGGGTGACCGCCCGCTGTATCAGGGTGACCGCCCGCTGTATCAGGGTGACCGCCCGCTGTATCATGCTAAAAATTGTTTCGCTCGTAACTCCAACGCGAGATTGTATGATGACAGTGTCCGCGGCTGGACACATTCATTACATTTTGAAAACTCGTCCAGGACTCTTAAATTGGCCGTCACTGGATAATTTCTCTGTTGTTCTTTACTCAAGGACTCAATAACGATGATTAACGTTTCCCACTGACGTTTTCTGCTTTTATAACGTCACATTATTTCCAATGTTTCTTCCATAAACAGGGGACTGGGCAGCAGAAAATATTACAATTGTCATACTAGCAGATGATTTGATGTGGTAGAGTATGACGTGTAGTTAGGTATGACGTGTAGTTAGGTTGGGCGTGTAGTTACGTCTTGATGAAGCAACGAAAATTGTGAAAAACAAGTGAAACTCTTCAAGTTGTATTTCAAAGTCTGAGGCCAAAATATACAGTTCCTATTTTACCGTGTGCTTCCTTGTGTATCCCATCCACGAGTTATATATCTATCTATCTATCTGTCTATCTATCTATCTATCTATCATATATATATATATATATATATATATATATATATATATATATATATATATATATATATATATATATATATATATAATTATATATATATATATATATATATATATATATATATATATATATATATATATATATATAAATATATATATATAGGAGTCTCCTGTGAGAAAGTATGTTAATTAAATTCCTCTGTAGAAGATCACTTTCGTAATCGATGATTAAAAAAAGCATGTAAATAAAATGAATGTATGCTGGGATGGTAGATAATGCCAGGCCCTTTGTGATCTTTCCAAGGTGCTGTGTTGATCTTATCAGAAGGGGTTCCTGGA
Organism: Cherax destructor; assembly: GCA_009830355.1. Classification (NCBI taxonomy): domain Eukaryota; kingdom Metazoa; phylum Arthropoda; class Malacostraca; order Decapoda; family Parastacidae; genus Cherax; species Cherax destructor. The sequence continues at coordinate 39,834 of WNWK01003583.1, forward strand.
GATAAAGGTAGTCGAGGGAAACACTCGATGGAAGGTGAACGCGTATATTAAGTAAGTGAGGAAGGAGGTAGGCCCAGCACCTCTGTCCAGTTCTAAGCCTATGACGAGAATGAGGATGACGCTTGGGTCTGCGTGCGCACATGCGCGGGCCTCTGACGTCACAAGTAACAAAAGGATCAGACATATAACATAGCTAGGATTACTTATAATACACCACACAGATGTATCAATCTGCTTCAGTACATATTACTGACAATCCTAGGTGCTGTGATCGTAGGTCCTGAGGTGGTGCAAGGTGCTGTGTTGATCCTAGGTGTTGTGATCGTAGGTCCTGAGGTGGTGCAAGGTGCTGTGTTGATCCTAGGTGTTGTGATCGTAGGTCCTGAGGTGGTGCAAGGTGCTGTGTTGACCATAGGTGTTGTGATCGCAGGTCCTGAGGTGGTGCAATGTGCTGTGATCGTAGGTCCTGAGGTGGTGCAAGGTGCCGTGGTGATTAACTGTGCTATGATGATTTGCTGTACATCCTACATCCTGGCCTCCTACCTCACTCCTCTCCGTAACCCCTCATATAAGTTCCACACAGCCCCATCTTCCAATCACCACTCACAAACATTCCTCACTCCACTCTTCCCTTTCCTCCCTCCAGTACAAACAGTTCATCTCCTACTTACCACTGAGGCAGCATCCGCTCTGTGTCTCTCAACTATGACAAGTTCTCTTCCGGTAAGCAAATCTATAAATTTCTTATTATGAGCAAAATCTGAATGAATAACTACAGATTTTGACTCATAAACACCAAAGGAAGTATTGAGTGTTGATTTATTTATAAACAATGAGTGAATGAATGTGGATTTATATTCGGTTAGATACAGAAAACACTATAGCACTGCTTACTCCTTAGAGGACCGTTTATCTGGTAGATTGTGTGTGGAGGATGTCAGGTGTTTGTGGCTGCCAGTTAACAAGCGCCAAGTAGAGGATGTTGAAGTCGTCAGGATGAGGCAGTTTACCTTTGCTGTTTCCCCCCTTGATTACTCTGCTAAATAATGGGTTCATAGCTATGTTAGTTACTGGTTGATGTTCAGTGCACACACACACGCACACACACACATACACACACACACACACACAGATACACATACACACACACACACACACACTCAATCACTCACTCACACACACACACACACACACACACACACACACACAAACACACACAGGAAGGAAGGGCAGGACGAATGAAGCCAAACTACAAGAGAGGGGACTACACAGGCATGAAGAACTTCCTGCACGGGGTTCAGTGGGACAGAGAACTGGCAGGGAAGTCAGTAAACGAGATGATGGAATATGTGACAACAATATGCAAGGAAACTGAGGAGAGGTTTGTACCCAAGGGTAACAGAAATAACGAGAAAGCCAGGATGAGCCCATGGTTCACCCAAAGGTGTAGGAAGGCCAAAACCAAGTGTTCTAGAGAATGGAAGAAGTATAGAAGGCAAAGAACCCAGGAGAATAAGGAGAGCAGTCGTAGAGCCATAAATGAATATGCACAGGTAAGAAGGGAGGCCCAACGACAATATGAAAATGACATAGCAGCTAAAACTAAATCTGACCCGAAGCTGTTGTACAGCCACATCAGGGGGAAAACAACAGTTAAGGACCAGGTGATCAGGTTGAGGATGGAAGAAGGAGAGATCACGAGAAACGACCGAGAAGTATGTGAGGAACTCAACATGAGATTGAAAGAAGTGTTCACAGAAGGGACTCCAGAAAGGAGAGGAAGGGTACACCATCAAGTGTTGGACACAATACATATAACCGAGGAAGAAGTGAAGAGGCTGCTAAGTGAGCTAGATACCTCAAAGGGGATGGGGCCGGATAACATCTCTCCATGGGTCCTGAGAGAGGGAGCAGAGGCGCTATGTGTAACCCGAACAACAATATTCAATACATCTATCGAAACAGGGAGATTACCTGAGGTTTGGAAGACAGCAAATGTAGTCCCAATTTTTAAAAAAGGAGACATACATGAAGCACTAAACTACAGACCAGTGTCACTGACATGTATAGTATGCAAAGTCATGGAGAAGATTATCAGAAGAGTGGTGGACCACCTAGAAAGGAATGAGCTTATTAACGACAGCCGGCACGGTTTCAGGGACGGGAAAGCCTGTGTCACAAACCTACTGGAGTTCTATGACAGGGTGACAGCAGTAAGACAAGAGAGAGAGAGGGATGGCTAGATTGCATTTTCTTGGACTGTAAGAAGGTTTTTGACACAGTCCCACCTAAGAGATTAGTGCAAAAGCTGGAGGACCAGGCAGGGATGTCAGGGAAGGCACTACAATGGATCAGGGAATACCTGTCAGAAAGACAACAGGGAGTTATGGTACGTGGCCGCAGACGGCCATGTACAAACCTCACTCAAGGAAAAAGATCTTGGGGTGAGTATAACACCGGGTACATCTCTTGAGGCGCACATCAACCAAATAACTGCTGCAGCATACGGGCGCCTAGCAAACCTAAGAACAGCCTTCCGACATCTTAATAAGGAATCGTTCAGGACCCTGTACACTGTGTACGTTAGGCCCATACTGGAATATGCAGCACCAGTTTGGAACCCACACCTAGCCAAGCACCTAAGGAAACTAGAGAAAGTGCAAAGGTTTGCAACAAGACTAGTCCCAGATCTAAGGGGTATGCCCTACGAGGAGAGTTTAAGGGAAATCGACCTGACGACACTGGAGGACAGGAGACATAGGGAGGACATGATAACGACATATAAAATACTGAAAGGAATTGACAAGGTGGACAGAGACAGACTTTTCCAGAGATGGGACACAGCAACAAGGGGTCACAGTTCAATGTTGAAAACTCAGATGAATCACAGGGATGTTAGGAAGTATTTCTTGTCACAGAGTTATCAGGAAGTGGAATAGTCTGGGAAGTGATGTAGTGGAGGCAGGATCCATACATAGCTTTAAGAAGAGGTATGATAAAGCTCATAGAGCAAGAAGAGTGACCTAGTAGCGGCCTAGTGAAAAGGCGGGGCCAGGAGCTGTGAATCGACCCATGCAACCACAACTAGGTGAGTACACACACACAAAAAACTTGGAACGGGTTCAAAGATGGCAAATCTTATCTTACCAACCTGTTGGAGTTCTATGACAAAGTAACGGATGTGAGAGAGGAGGGAGAGGGATGGCTGGATTGCATTTTCTTAGACTGCAAAAAAAGTCAATTGTTACTGTACCCAACAAGAGACTGAGGCTAAAACCTGAGGTGCAAACAGGAACAACAGTTAACGTATTCTTGTGGTTGAAGGAGTACCTTAGGGAAAGGAGAAGAGAAGAGATGTTAGAATTGGGAAGAGTAACAAGCGGGATACCACAAGGATCGGTATTAGGATCAGTGCTGTTTCTGGTTAATGTGAGTGAGAAACCAGATGGGACTGAGTCAGATGTGTCTTTGTTTTGCTGATGCTCTAAACATACCAAGGAAAATAAAAACAGAAGGGAACCGGAAAAGGCTGCAGTTGGATGTGGACACTGCAGAAAATGCAAAATTATGACGATAAGGAAAGAGGCAAGAAGATCGCATACAGGGGACAGAGACTGCAAATCTCACTCAAATAAGATACCGTGGAGTGAGCATAGTGCCTAGCATTTAACCAGAGGCTGACATCACCGGAATAATCTTCTCAGCCAAAGCTCGTCTGCAAATTTAAGAGTGACCTTCAGTAATCTCAAGAATGTGTTTACAATATATGTCAGGCACATCTTCGAGTTTGCAGTACCAGCATAGAACTCACACCTGAAAGTGGAGAATCTACTGAGGTATGCAGGGAAGCTAATTTCAGAGCTAAGGTTGTATGAGCTACGAGGAGAAGCTAACGGAATTGAATCTAACGACTTTTGAGAACAGAAGAACCTGGGTAGATATAATAACAACATACAAAATACTCAATGGAAGTGATAGGATGGACGGGAAATATTGAGAGGCGGGAAAGAGGTACTTGGGGGTACAGCTAAAAGTTAAAGACAAATGTGTCACGGTGATGTAAGGGAGAATTTTTTCAGCATCAGGGTGGTCTGGAAGTAGATTGGGATCGACGAAATGATGAGGGCAGGCTCCATGCAAAGTTTTAAGAATAGGTACGATGGGGATCACGAAGCTAGGAGAGAGAGAGATAAATCTGGCATGCAGCAAGTTGAGAAGCGGGGCCAGGAGATAAGGCTTAACTCCCTTCAAGCACATATAGGTAAGTACATAAAAGTGAGTACTCACAGTCTGTCTCTCACTTTCTCCCTACCTTCTGAAACTCTAGGAATCTATGTTGACCTTTGTGGCTTGTAAGACCTTAATCGAACTTGATATGACTGGGCCTTGAGTTCATATACCTGTCTCTGTGCTATCTCTTGTTACAGAGAGAATGGGAAACTTTCTGTCTGGGTAAGTAAACAATGAAACAATATTTTGACCCGTAGTTAGTCATATCATGTGAAAGACAATGCTAAGTATACCAGAGCTTTCCCAGTATATGACACACACACACACACACACACACACACACACACACACACCACACACACACACACACACACACACACACACACACACACACACACACACACACACACACACACACACACTTGATAAAGCATTGGTAATGCGTCTCTCATAACGATCTGTTGTGGCAGAAGACTTGTCAGCACTGTGGTGCTGACACTTCTTACACCACTGTGGTGCTGACACTTCTTACACCACTGTGGTGCTGACACTTCTTACACCACTGTGGTGCTGACACTTCTTACACCACTGTGGTGCTGACACTTCTTACACCACTGTGGTGCTGACACTTCTTACACCACTGTGGTGCTGACACTTCTTACACCACTGTGGTGCTGACACTTCTTACACCACTGTGGTGCTGACACTTTGACCTAAATTTGTAACCGTAGAGGATTTCCTCTGACTCTCCATTTCGTAAATAACCAAAACATAGAAGAATGGAACTTACGACGATGTTTCGGTCCGACTTGGAGCATATTGTTCCAGCCAGGGTATTGTGCCAGGGTATTGTGCCAGGGTATTGTGCCAGGGTATTGTGACAGGGTATTGTGCCAGGGTATTGTGCCAGGGTATTGTGCCAGGGTATTGTGCCAGGGTATTGTGCCTTTTTATTCTTTTTTTCTCCATTTTGTTTAGGCTCCAGAAATGTGAATATTCGGAGAATTTTTCAGAGCAACGCATCAAAACTCAACTTATTTTTTTATGATGGTCGTTGTTAGATTTTGAAGCATATTTGACATGTAAACTGACAGGGATACTAAATTTCAAAGTCTTTTTTTCTTAGAATTATTTTTTTTAATTGCGATACAAAAGTAAAGGGGTTAAACCTGTCGGGGCCACACATCATCTGAGCTACATAAATTATCTTCCCTCATAACAGGAAAATCTTTAAGACGCTATAAAGAACAATAAATAATAATAAATAGCAATAAATAACAATAATAGCAAGGATGTCACGTCCGTCAGATGCTAAAAACAGTAATAACAGCAGCAGTAACACCTTCTGCAGCCATTAAGAACAGTAATAGCAGCTACAGCAGCAGCACGTCCTTCAGTCATAAATCTTGCAGTGGGAATCACCTGCCACAGCTGTGATCACCCAGTTCACGGGCGGTGTTGGTGAGGCTCGTGCCCGAGATGGTGCCTGGTGCCAACGTTAGCTTCTCGCGCCCCGTTAGTGCCCCAGGCTGGAGCCTTGTATTTTCCCTCCTCAGCTGGTGCCACGAGGCTCAGGCTGAATGTCGAAGACGAAGTCGCAGCAGAAATTTCTTGCATGTGTAATTCAGAGGAAGGAATTGGGAGTAAAGCAGTAAGTAGGTACAGCAGAAGCAGCAGGCATCTTGGTATCCCTACCTGCTGAAACCTTGGGATGCTAAAATTAGGTTGGGATGAAATGTTAGAATCGTTGGTGCATTTGTATAATGCATCAAAGAAAGAAAGCACCTGTGGAGTGGCAGCGTGGAGCCTTTGTAGTATGATCAAACAAACAAGAGAGAGCACAGCAGATTTATCAGTAAGATTTGCTTGTGTGGCATAAGTTGAAGCATATAATTGTGACGTACTTTGATTATAGAGAGCAGCTCTTTGTTGCTCTCTCTCTCTCTCTCTCTCTCTCTATACTATTCTAGATTTTTAAAAGCTTATAATAGTTGGGATATGAGAATGATGTTGCTGGAATTCTAAAATTTGTGGCAAAATGATGAAAGATGCAAATGCATTTTCGACAGAGTGAGTCTCTAGTTAGAAGTGAAAACTGGAATTAATACAGGGGATATAAATAGCGTGCTAAAAATATCTAGCATTGACAGGACTCGCAGCAATGGCTTTAAGTTGGAAAAATTCAGATTCAGGAAGGATATAGGAAAAGCACTGGTTTGGTAATAGAGTTGTGGATGAGTGGAACAAACTCCCGGGTACCGTCATAGAAGCCAAGACGTTGTGTAGTTTTAAAAATAGGTTGGAAAAATACATGAGTGGGTGTGAGTTGGACCTAACTAGCTTGTGCTACTAGATCAGATGCCGTGCTCCTCCCTTAAGTGAATGCGACTGACTTGACTAGGTTAAGGCATTAGCTTATGCCGGTTTTAGAATTGGACCTGCCTCGCATGGGCCAGTAGGCCTGCTGCAGTGTTCCTTCTTTCTTATGTTCTTATTACAGACAGTAGACTCTCCAGTACTATTACTACTATTAATACTGCTACTACTACTATTGTCTCTCTACACTCCATTCCAGGAAACATTGCCCTTAAACAAGGAAATATGATGATTCCCTTAAATGTTTAGCATATTTATAGATGGAGTTGTAAAAACAATGAATGTTAGAGTGTTAGTAAGAGGTGTGGTCTGGAAGATAATGAATGTGATATTATGTGGGAGTTGTCAAGGTTGTTAATTGTTACTGACAACTCCTGTGAATATATATGTGTGTGTACACACACACACACATGTATATATATATATATATATATATATATATATATATATATATATATATATATATATATATATATATATATATATATATATATATATAACTCCGGTGAATATATATGTGTATATACACACCTATATATTCACTTACATGTGGTTGCAAAGCTTTTGGCCTTCGCTTCTTCGCTCTTTGTGTGTTAGTGTGTGTATGTGTGTATACATAAATACGGATATAGGAATAGACATGAGACTAACACCATGGCTGGACCACATCACAAATAACCCACACTTAGGAAATTTTAGATAAGGTTTCGGTCCTTCCTGGACCATTTTCAAGTCACAACTAAGCAATAAAACCTTGAGAAGAACAGAAGACAGGTCGTAAAGGAGGGGAAAGCTTGTAGTAGTAGTAGTAGTAGTAGTAGTAGTAGTAGTAGTAGTATTAGTAGTAGTAGTAGTAGTAGTAGTAGTAGCAGTAACAGTATTAGTAATAGTAGCAGTAATAGTAGTATCAGTAAGAGTAGCAACAGTAATAATAGCAGTAGCATTAATAGTAGTAGCAGTAATAGTAGTAGTAGCAGTAATAGTAGTAGTGGTAGTAGTAGTAATAGTAGTAGCAGTAATAGTAGTAGTAGTAAATAATAGTAGTGGTAGTAGTAGTAATAGTAGTAGCAGTAATAGTAGTAGTAGTAATTAATAGTAGTGATAGTAGTAGTAGTAGTAGTAATAGTAGTAGTAGTAGCAGTAATTGTAGCAGTAGTAGCAGTAATTATAGTAGTAGTAGTAGCTGTAGTAGTAATAGTATTAGAAGCAGCACGTATGAGTGTGCATTCTCTCAGTCGCTGATCTAAGCTTCTAGTTGTGTCACTCATGTACCACCACACTGGTCAACATCCTCCCACACTGGTCAACATCCTCCCACACTGGTCAACATCCTCCCACACTGGTCAACATCCTCCCACACTGGTCCTAGCTACCATGATAGACCTCTTCTTTACCAACACCTCATTCAGTTTATGGTTAGCGAAATCCTTGACGATGTTATTGGCCGCTTCCCCTACTGCCAGAACGACATACCTGGCTGTCGAACGTCCTCGCGTGGTAGTTAATAAATAAGACACTTGTACAATCTTTGGGTATATTTATTTTGTGTGGTAGTGTTGGTACTATGGTGGGCACGTAGCCTGCAGATGTAAAATATGAAGGAAGTTGGGCTGTTTTGAGTGAATAAAAAACCTTGAAGGTCGTTATAGTCGTAACTGGATTAATATCCGTGACAAAATCCGTCATTATGTTTTTTCGGAGTCGTGTAAAACTGCGACCTTTTTTTTTCTAAACATGATTATACGTTACTGTAGTCAGAAGGTAAAAATATTTTGAGTATTCAATTTCCTTCATGGTCATGCACACCAGTGCTCTACCGAAGTACACGTAACGTGTGCTCCAGCACCTAAAAACACTCACGCAAGAACCTGAAGCTAGAAAACGCACGCAAGCATGTATACAGGCACACAATACGCAAATACGTAAGAACGCACACGCAGGCAGCAGCTGGACCGAGTGGAGACGCAAGCACAGAAAAACTGGCACACAAGCAGTCAAGAACACGCACTCTGAGGGAGGGGTGGAGATGTTGTGGTCAGAGGCTCATCTAAATTGTGATGTCAACACACTTCTGGCAAGAAAGCAATGAATGAATGATGGTGAATGTGCTCTTTTCTGGGTCACCCTTCCTTGGTAGGAGACGGCATTTGAGGTAATATATATATATATATATATATATATATATATATATATATATATATATATATATATATATATATAAAGATCGCAGACAGGCGATCTTAACAATGCAAGACAAGCCACAGGGGATGGAAATCTTCAGCTCAGGTACTTTCACTCGTCTTTTTGTGTCATCAGGATCTATGTGATGTTGCAAGAGTAGCAACAGGAGGAATGAGGTAAAGTTTTCTCAGAGTAAGGTAGCGTGGTGATACCATCCAGCTTCTCTCAGATATGGTCCTCCCCCTCCCTAACCCTTCCCCTTTAGGGTCAGGGTAGAGAGGACCTCTGAGGTTAACAGAAACAGAATAATAGAAGATGTAATAGCCAGCCCTGAGCTTCATCTAATCGCCGTCAACAAGTCATGTAAAACAAGAGATAATGTTTCACTAGTAGATAGTACACATAAAACAACGATGTTATATGTAAACCTTCTAATTAATAAAAGAGTCGAATGTGCTCATATGTCAGTTTAAACTACTGTACGGCCCGGGAGGCACTAGAATGTTTTGGTTTATGCTCGGAAGAATCTCTTCATATATTCCTAAATTCTGCCTTCCGATATTCTCAGTATCAATTATTGTGACTGTACTTCGGTTATTCATGAATCTTCCTTAGTATTCTGTATGGCCTAATAACCAGAATCTTCCTGAATTTTCCGATTATCCTTTATCATCACCTAACAGCCTAACCCTCTTGGGTTGCAATCCCCTGAGCTAGTTGCAGTCACCATTTTACAAACACTGACTGTAGTCACTTAATTAACCTTGTGTACCTGTAAACATATGGTGCCTTTATGCAGCTGCACGTAAATGGGTTTACTACTATTGGTTATGTATTATACCAACGGGCAAGGTACGTTCACGGCGGGACAAAACGTGCAGGATAAGTGCGGTGAACGTTGATCTAACGTCACCAAATTCTCATGAAGCCCCGTGGCTTAATCAGCAATCCTGCGATTTTGTATAGCAATGTTGCTTAAGGCTGTGCACAAGAGACTCCACTAAATAGCTATCGAGTTTGTACAATCCATAACTTGAATTATATAAGGCATTCCTATCATGTTTCAAGAGCGAGGATCCCATTATGTTTCTTTCCATGATAGAACTGTTTGGTACAATGATCTGCACAGCAGCCCACCCTCGTGAGTGATTGCAAGACCTGACGTGGTTGAAGATAGCATTCAACTCCTGGCCCGTCCTGACTGAGTACTGATGTTACTCTAATCTGGTTTGCAGTGTTTTACCAGTTTGTCCAATATGTGAGAGAGGGCAGAGAGTGCATGTAACCTTGTAAACACCACCAACACTAACTTCCTCTCTCCTCCTGTTGTTACTCTTGCATCATTGCAAGTTCCTGATATATATATATATATATATATATATATATATATATATATATATATATATATATATATATATATATATATATATATATACATATATATACACACACACACACACACACATATATATATATATATATATATATATATATATATATATATATATATATATATATATATATATATATATATATATATATATTTTCTTCTTTCAACAAGTCGGCCGTTTCCCACGAAGGCGGGGTGGCCCAAAGAGAAAAACAAAAGTTTCTATTTTTAACTTTAGTAATATACACAGGAGAAGGGGTTACTAGCCCCTTGCTCCCGGCATTTTAGTCGACTCTTACGACACGCATGGCTTACGGAGGAAAAATTCTGTTCCACTTCCCCATGGAGATAAGAGGAAATAAGAACAAGAGCTAGTAAGAAAATAGAAGAAAACCCAGAGGGGTGTGTATATATATGCTTGTACATGAATGTGTAGTGTGACCTAAGTGTAAGTAGAAGTAGCAAGACGTACCTGAAATCTTGCATGTTTATGAGACAGAAAGAAGACACCAGCAATCCTACCATCATGTAAAACAATTACAGGCTTTTGGTTTACACTCACTTGGCAGGACGGTAGTACCTCCCTGGGTGGTTGCTGTCTACCAACCTACTACCTAGGATATATATATATATATATATATATATATATGTGTGTGTGTGTACTCACCTAGTTGTGGTTGCAGGGGTCGAGACATAGCTCCTGGCCCCGATGTGTGTGTGTGTGTGTGTGTGTGTGTGTGTGTGTGTGTGTTTATGTATGTATGTATATATTTATTTATGTGTGCGTGTTTACATTTGAGTTGTGTGGTCAGGCGTCGAGGGTCTGTTACTACTTCTGTTGCAGTTATCGCTACAATTATAACTAAAGGTTTCACTATTGTGTTTACAATGCTTCTTGAAGTTTACAGATATTTAATACAAACGTTTTTTAAAGTTTTTATTGTGGTTTATTGGACGATCCACATGTCTCTTTGAGGTTAACTGTAGCAAAGCAGTAGTTTAGAAGCTACACAGAGATATTATGTCTCATAGAGAAGTCGTCTGGTGTCGACTGGATGATCAAAACTCGCTTGAGTACATGTGAGTACGTGGGTGTAGATTGGATGATACGTAGTCATTTAAGTACATGGGAGTACATGGGAAAGACAGAGAGCAGAAGACTTGGAAGTCTGCTATTTGCTGAGAAAAACTTTCTACCTCTGTCTAGATTAAAGACTATCGTGTGTTTTCTTAGTGCGAGAATCTAGGAAAGAAAACAGACGGCTCTCTCCATGTCCTCCACCCCTTCCGGCCACTGCCGGCATAAAAACAAAAGGGGGAAGGGGAATATACCCTACTGTAGTGGAAAAATAGCATAAGATTTGTAGGAAAGACGGAACTAGATGGAAATTTTTTCTGTCTTAAACTACAGGTGTTACTGCACTGTCACTCACAGCTGTGTGTACCACTGGTTTTACTTGTGGTTACCATCAGTCTTGCTATGACTGTCACAACCCTTTACCTCTACTGCCACTACTATTACTGACTAAGTTGTCTTTCTGTCAAATCATCGTGATGCAGTCACTGAGCAGACAGCAGGAATCTGACTTCATATTGCCTCATCTGTGTAATGAATATGAAGGTCCGTGTGGGTTTATTGTGGGTAGCTGAATGAGGCAGGGAGAGTTCTAGGTAACATCTCACATTTGAAACTGCCGTACTAGGCAGACTGTTCCACTCATCAACTACCCTATTTCCAAACCAATACTTTCCTATATCCTTTCTAAATCTAAACTTATCTAATTTGAATCCATTATTGCGGGTTCTCTCTTATAGAGATATCCTCAAGACCTTATTTATATCCCCTTTGTTAATACCCATTTTCCACTTATACACTTCGATCATGTCTTCCCTTATTCTTAGTTTTACAAGTGAATGTAAATTAAGGGATTTCAATCTTTCACGCGATGGTACGAACATTGTACCTCTTCTCTGTACCCTCTCATGTGATGGTACAAACATTGTAGCTCTTCTCTGTACCTTCTCCTGTGATGGTACGAGCATTGTAGCTCTTCTCTGTACCTTCTTCTGTGATGGTACAAGCATTGTACCTCTTTTCTCTTCCCTCGTTAACATACATTCGTCTTTTACGTAACTGGGAGACCAAAACTGAACAGCATATTCAAGATCAGTAAAGTCTTTGTAGGTACAACATTTCACCCACGAGTGAACCTGCTGAAGCCCACGAGTGGACCTGCTGAAGCCCACGAGTGAACCTGCTGAAGCCCACGAGTGAACCTGCTGAAGCCCACGAGTGAACCTGCTGAAGCCCACGAGTGAACCTGCTGAAGCCCACGAGTGGGCGAAACGCTGTACCAATAAAAAAATAATTGCACTGTCTAGTTACCACTTGTTAATACGTCGTTATTATAATGACTGGATGACTTGGAAGGTGTTAAGGTAGCAGCAGTGTCAGGATTCAAGTAACCTTACCACCTTAGAGAGTTCTACGCCACACGTCAGGTACAGAGCTCTACGCCACATGTCAGGTACAGAGCTCTACACCACATGTCAGGTACAGAGCTCTACGCCACACGTCAGGTACAGAGCTGTACGCCACACGTCAGGTACAGAGCTCTATAGACGTCAGGTACAGAGCTCTATAGACGTCAGGTACAGAGCTCTATAGACGTCAGGTACAGAGCTCTATAGACGTCAGGTACAGAGCTCTATAGACGTCAGGTACAGAGCTCTATAGACGTCAGGTACAGAGCTCTATAGACGTCAGGTACACAGCACTACACCACACGTCAGGTACACAGCACTACACCACACGTCAGGTACACAGCACTACACCACACGTCAGGTACAGAGCTCTACGCCACACGTCAGGTACAGAGCTCTACGCCACACGTCAGGTACAGAGCTCTACACCACATGTCAGGTACAGAGCTCTACACCACACGTCAGGTACAGAGCTCTACGCCAGACGTCAGGTACAGAGCTCTACGCCACACGTCAGGTACAGAGCTCTACGGCACACGTCAGGTACAGAGCACTACGCCACACGTCAGGTGGTGTAGAGCTCTACGCCAGACGTCAGGTACAGAGCTCTACACCACACGTCAGGTACAGAGCTCTACGGCACACGTCAGGTACAGAGCTCTACACCACATGTCAGGTACAGAGCTCTACACCACACGTCAGGTACAGAGCTCTACGCCAGACGTCAGGTACAGAGCTCTACGCTACACGTCAGGTACAGAACTGTACATCACCCGTCAGGTACAGAACTCTACATCACCCGTCAGGTACAGAACTCTACATCACCCGTCAGGTACAGATCTCTACGCCAGACGTCAGGTACAGAGCTCTACATCACCCGTCAGGTACAGAGCTCTACGCCACACGTCAGGTACAACATCCGCACATTAAGTGCTCTCACAGTGGAGCTGTTAGTGGTTGAGAAAGCAGTCTTGTTAATCACCAAGTCATTCAACAGAACACGTGTGTGAGCGAGGAAGGAACACGTGTGTGAGCGAGGAAGGAACACGTGTGTGAGCGAGGAAGGAACACGTGTGTGAGCGAGGAAGGAACACGTGTGTGAGCGAGGAAGGAACACGTGTGTGAGCGAGGAAGGAACACGTGTGTGAGCGAGGAAGGACCCTACATAAAGTGTCACTACAACTTGTTATGTCATGCCTTTATCCCTGCATATAATTCTCGTGATTTACTTTTTGTATGTCACTTTACATATTGGTTTGCCTATGTGTATTTTTTTTTTTTGTATGTGAGCGTTAATCTCACAATCCTAAGGAACTGGATTCGAATCCTGAGCGAGGCGAGACACTTAACCAAGTCCATTTATATCCGTTACCTCTGTTTACTTAGCGGTAAGAACAGTATATGCATAACCTAGAAGATCTAACTATTCCAATGGAAATAAGCCACAATAATTGTTCTTGGGTTATACTACGTTATTAACTCTCCGGCGTAAGTAACGCCTCCAGTATTCAGTGTTCTCTCGGGAATACTGAATCTTTTTCTCAAGATCAAATCGAACGCAAAGTATACAGGAAAATAAATGGCTATAATTATAACCGTAATTTTTAAAGGAGTTGAGGGGTAAGCCAGAGGAAGGTCTCGGTCAAATTATCAAAAACTCTCCAGATATTGGTCATCATGTGACTAAGACCCGCGTCAGGAAACACTTGTCCTGTTTCCTGACAGACATTCCAAACCAAGTATATAGGTCACAGGATATATGCACCGAGTGGTGTATTTCTCTCAACGTTTATATGCTAAGAGTTCACTTTAAGCCATATTTAAGTATTCTTGTCTGTTGGTGAAAAGGTTACGTGAAGCCTTAATGACCCTTAGTGTCGTCTATAGGCTTTAAATTCCATAACCAACCAAGCAGTATGCAGTCAACTTTATATCCACTTTCCTTATTGAACAATATAGAGATAAATAACACAGTAAAATATTGGTATGTCAAGATCCTGTATCCTTTTAGTAAAAAAAAAAAACTAGGAATTTTGAGCAACAATCCTAAATTTGCTTGTAAGAGATAAAAACGATTGGGGGATTACCAATAGACCCCTGGCTGTCTTCAAGAGGGAGCTGGACAGGCACCTAAATTCAGTACCTGACCAGCCGGGCTGTGGTTCGTACATCGGTTTGCGTGCTGCCAGCAGTAACAGCCTTGTTGATCAGGCCCTGATCCACCGGGTGGCCTGGTCATGGACCGGGTCGCGAGGGCGTTGACCCCCAGAACACCCTCCAGGTATACTCCAGGTGTGCTCCTGTTAGTCCACTTACGGACCTAGCTCTTGGACCTTTTTGTACCCATATGCTCTTGCACTATCGTCCACGAGGCGGATTTGTGTTGCACAGTAATCTAGTCCCTACCGTTCACAGGATGGTCATGGGGCGCCATACACAGCCCGCGAGAGGTCATTTAAACGTGGGATCTTCATGTGTGAAAAAAACAGTGACCTGTCACTTTCTCAGGTGTCGCTTTCTACGGAAACTCTGTCTGGAATCGACATTTTTGCTCTCCTTGTACACTCCAGAACGCCGAGACACAGAATGGCTATAATTGTGCAGTTTAACCTCTTAATGGTGACAAGGACCAATAATCAACAGTGAGACAATGATCACAGGAAGCAAGGGAAAGTGACTCTTCTCTGTGTTACGATGCCAATGGTGTTTTATGCCTTAATACAATGAGTGTGCGTGAGTTCAGGCGTGTGCGTGAGTTCAGGCGTGTGCGTGGGCTTGTGTGTGCGGGTGTGGTGCGAGTTAGACCTGTCTAGCATGGGCTGCAGCGGTGCTCTTCCGTTCTTATAAAGATGATGTAATCAGTCCATAGGGCTAAACTCTTCTCCAGGCTGAGGGACTGACCACCTCAAATACTTTTTCTCCAAGGTTGATGGACTGATTACATCATCATTATTTCACTGCAGCACCTGATGCTGCCTCTGTATTTGACTGAAGAAGCCTACTGTATAGGCAAAATGTTTCATCAATAAAGATTCCCAAGTGACTAACTGTTGTACATGTGTCTTAATCTTCAAAGATTTAGATGCCCAGGTGCTGTTCAGGTGTCTTGTTCAACAACTCCTATTATACACCACTGATTTGTTCATGAGCGGGAAATTATGCATGTACTCACCTAATTGTGTGTGTGTGTGTGTGTGTGTGTGTTAGTTACCATTTTGTCCTAGGCACATGTCAATTAGACACTAGGCCTGTTGTATGTATGTGTGTAAGGAAACACTTCGAAATGTTTCTGCCCCACCGGGAATTGAACCCGGGCCCTCCGTGCGTGAAGCGAGAGCTTTACCACTAGGCCACCGGGGGCGTGTGTGTGTGTGTGTGTGTGTTGTGTGTGTGTGTGTGTGTGTGTGTGTGTGTGCATGTGTGTGTGTGTGTGTGAGGGCGCGCGTGCACACTCAGGAGGACGGTTTCACGCTGTTTTTCGAAGCTCCGCCAGTAACACCCGTCCCTTTAGTTCAACAATGCGTGTTTATATTTCTTCTTTGACAATGGCGAGAAAGTGAGCGCGTTTTCAAATGCAGTAATGTAGGAGAAAAATAATCCCATCACTTTCAGGTTCTACAATATTTTCTTAGTCGTAGCTGTGGAAACTCACTCTGTAAAAAGTCAGTAGGAACTTCTTGCTTTGAGAGGAAGGCAGAGAGAAGTTATTGCTTTAGAAAGATGTTTGTGGGACCTTCTTGTTTAGGAAAGGTAGAAGGACCTTTTTATTTAGGAAAGGTAGAGGGACCTTCTTATTTAGGAAAGGTAGAGGGACCTTCTTATTTAAGAAACGTAGAGGGACTTTCTTATTTATGAAAGGTAAAGGGACCTTATTTAGAACAGGTAGAGGGACCTTCTTATTTAGGAAAGGTTGGCTAAGACCCAGGTACCTTCTTACAACCAGGTATACAAAGGCAACAAGGGTGAGGAAACAAGCCTAATGTTCCACTAGTGCTGGGATCGAATCCTGGTCCTTAAGTATGTATGTTTAGGTACAGGTACACATAAATACAATTATCATACATAGTCTAACATACGTGTAAATTACCTACGATGACCCAAAGAAGTCAAACAAAGACATATTTTCATTGAGATCCTTAACAATTAAAGCAGCTAAGTAACTCAACTGTGTTAAAATTAGTTATAATAAAAGGACGTACAACAGGAATACAATAAACTGAGTTACTTGCATAAACATTAAATAGAGAGGACCATATTACAACTGTAGAATTTTTTTTACATAATTTCCTAAATGTAGAACATATAAATGAATAATATAATAACTGCGTATTAAAATGTGATGATATTTGGACCCTTCGAAAAATTTCGAGTGAGGGGGGGATGAAGAACAGCTGGGGAGTGACGCCGTAGAGACGACGCCATATTGAATTTAATGTGTGAACACTGGTCTGAATTGTGCAATGTAATCAGGCGTTCTTGAAGGTCAATTGTTTTTTTTGGCCCGAATTTGTAATTAGGAACCCGTGTTAATGTCCCCTGCTGAAGAATTGGGACAGGAAATTTGCATGACCTCAAGAATTACGTGTGGATGGTGGAAGATAAGGGATATGAACATCACTCACAGGGAAGTGCACCATTAGTCCTTGCATTTAGATCCCTAGCTGGCCAGTGTAGGGTCTAGGTGTCAGGCAGGTGTTGTGGTGTTATCCATGAACAGTAATTAAATGGTAAGTGGTAATAAGAATTTCTTTCGTGTACCCAGCAAGCCTAATCATATACAGTCAAGAACTTTAATTTATCATAGTAGCTGATTTTAATATTGTAATTATTAATTTAATGTCAGGTCTAGCTTTCTGTGAGAGTGGTAGGGAGTGGGCATCGAGGGAGTGACAGCTCAGCGACCTGCAGGTAATAATTCAGGTAATACCCTGCAGGTAATTTGCTCAAATAATAATTCACAATAATAATATCTACACCAATGTTAACTATACATGTTCATGTAAATAACTCGGTTCGCTTTTCTCCTATTGTTCACCCTTTTATTGTAACTGGTTTTCACACAGTTAAGTTACTTAGCTGTTTTTATTTTTAAGGTTATAATCATGACTGATTTCTACTGTGACTTACAGCTAGGCTTTAAATAATAAGATATTACAAGGAGTACCTTTTGGTATTTTCCTGACACTTATGTCTGCAATAAGTCTGAAACAAGTGTTTTACAGAAAGTTTGGGGATCATTTTTTTTTTTTGGGGGGGGGAGGAAAGTGAAGAAATAAGAAATATAGTTAAGTGACACGTAGAAAAAGTCAACATAGAAAGAAAACTGTTTCGAAGAAAACGTTTCTCAGCTTCCTGATATTGGGCAGACTAGTGTATTTATTACATCAAGTTACGTAATTAAGTAAGTTTATTCAGGTATACACAAATACAGTTACATATATTATCATACATAGCAGCATATGTGTAGAGAACCTAGGATAACCCAAAAAAGTCCGACAGAGTGATTTATTTCCATTGGGGTCCTTTTAATACCTTATTATTATACTGTAAAGGAGATAATGTCTTATTATTATATTATATATTAACATATATTATATTTTATTATCAAACTATAAAGGAGATATACTAGGAATAAGGTAAAAATAGTTGTTTACATTTACATGTGTGTTAGCTAAAAAAATCATTCTCCTCCCTTTCTGTCGCTACATTTATTAGGCACCTTTTGGCTCTCTTTTTGAACTGGCTCATACTATGACTGGCTTTGACATGTGCAGGCAGTCTGTTCCATTCCTTTATTGCTGTACAATAAAAGGTGTTTGAAGCCTGGCCACTGACTGTGGGTACTACAAAGTTGTGCTCTCAACCCCTAGTACTATGACTGCTTTGGTCCCCAGCATTGACAAAATTAACAGCAAGATATTCTGGACACTGTTTATGAGCAATTTTATAAACTTGATTTAACTTCAGTTGTTTTACTCTGTTTTCAACATTCAGCATATCCAATTGTTGTAATTCATCCAGGCCTACATGTTCTCTTGGACCCAGGTCCAGTATGAATCTTACCATTTTGTTCTAGGTGATTTGCAGTCTATCTTTCAGTTTTTTTGTCAAGGCAGAGTACCATGAAGAGCAAGCGTAGTCCATATGACATTGTATAAGGGGTAGACATAGGGTCCTGTGAGCCTTAGTAGGTAGACACTGTGCTTGTCTGTAGAGGAACTTCAGTCTGGCATTCGCTTTCTTTACTACGCTGGTCCCTATCAATTCTCTTGACATGCATGGGTCAAAAGGGATTCCCAGATATTTTACTGAGGAAAGTGAAGTGATGGATTCCCCATTACACTGAACATTAAAATTATTTACCCTTCTCAGTTTATATTTCGTGCCAAAGAGTATGGCTTCCGTTTTCCCGAGGTGTAACGATAGTTTGTTGTCTACTAACCATTTGCTGCAGGACTCCAGTTCCAGTGCTATTACATTAGCTATATCTTGTGGGTCTTTACCTGACACTAACAGAGCACTGTCATCCGCATACAGTAGGAGTTTTCACTTGACACTGATTATCATGTCATTTACATAATATAGGAATAATAAGGGACCCAGAATACTACCTTGGGGAACTCCACATGCTGTCGGCTGGGGTTCTGATTCTGTTTTGTTGATTTTGACCATTTGTTTCCTGTTGCTAAGATAGGATTTAAACCAGTCTACGGATATCGCCACTTAGTAGCGCCGCTATAAGAGTTGTGCGCCACTGTTTTTGTTTAGGTATGCGGTGTTGCCATACCTTGCGGCGATAGTGGCACTTACGTTTCTGGTAGGATGGCAACTGTTGGACTTTCACTGTCCAGGGGGCTATCACCCTTTAAATCAAATACTCGTATGGTGATATTTACACCATGTACTCTTATAACTTGTTTGCATAGGCCTCAGTTCACACACTGAGGAACCGGGGTTCGATCCCCAAATGAGGGGAAAAATTGGGTACGTTTCCTTACACCCGTTTCTACCTACTGAGGCTCGAGACACTTATGCAACATATAGGAATCTTTATTGAAGAAACGTTTCGCCACACAGTGGCTTCATCAGTCCAATACAAAGCAGAAAGGTGTAAGGAGAGGAGGAGTTTGAGGTAATCAGTCCCTCAACCTGGAATTGATGTGTATTAATGTTGGTAGAATTACCGACAATATGTTAGGTAAAAGGACACAAGTGCAACTAATGTGACATTTTATTGTGGCAACGTTTCGCTCTCCAGGAGCTTTGTCAACGGCTATAATTTATCTGGCTGCCAATTTTGTTAAGGCTGGAAACCAAAGCAATTATAGTACTAGAGTGAGGAAGAACAACTTTGCAGTACCAAGAGTCAGCGGTCAGCCTTCAAACACATCTTATTGTACAACAATAAAGGAGCTGTTCATTTGAGAAAGAGCTTAGATCTAGGTGAAATACCGGAGGCCTTAAAGAGTGCAGACATAGCTCCTTTGCATAAGGGAGGTAGTAGAGCACTAGCTAAAAATTACAGACCAGTAGCCCTAACTTTTCACATCATAAAAATCTTTGAAAGAGTGATGAGACGGCAGTTTACAAACGTCATGGACCAGCACAACCAACATAACCCGAACCAGCATGGCTTTAGAGCGGGACGATCATGTCTGTCACAGCTGCTGAACCATTATGACAGAATTACGGAGGCGTTGGAAGACGACCAAAACGCAGATGTTATTTACACAGATTTTGCAAAGGCGTTTGACAAATGCGATCATGGAGTGATAGCGCACAAAATGAGGGCCATAGGCATTACGGGGAAGGTAGGCAGATGGATTTTTGAGTTCCTAACACACAGAACACAAAAAGTAGTAGTGAACAGGACGAGATCCAGCATCAGCGAGGTCAAAAGCTCAGTGCCCCAAGGCACTGTCCTGGCACCTCTGCTGTTTCTCATCCTCATAGCAGACATAGATAAAAACACCCAGCTCACTATTGTATCATCATTTGCAGATGACACTAAAATAAGCATGAAAGTCACTACGGTAGAGGACACTGAAAAATTACAGGAAGACATAAGCAGGGTCTTCCAGTGGGCAGTGGAGAACAACATGACGTTCAATGGTGATAAGTTTCAGCTGCTTAGGTATTGTGACGTAAGAGGGTCACCACATAGAACGAAAGGAACACGTAAAGGACTTGGGAATAATTATGTCTGCTGATCTGTCTTTTAAAGACCATAACAAGACAAAGATCACAACAGCCAGGAAGATGACGGGGTGGGTATTGAGAACTTTCAAAACAAGGGAAATGATGCCGATGGTGACACTATTCAAATCTCCAGTGCTCCCTCACTTAGAATACTGCTCAGTGCTGACGGCCCCGTTCAGGGCAGGAGAAATATCAGAGTTGGAACAAATTCAGAGATCGTTTACGGCTCACATTGAGCCATTGAAACATCTAAATTATTGGGAACGCCTTCAAGTCTTGAACATGTACTCATTGGAGCGGAGGAGAGAGAGATACATGATAATATATACCTGGAAAGTACTTGAGGGCCTGGTCCCAAATCTGCACACTGCCATAACAACATACTGGAGTGAGAGATATGGGAGGAAGTGTAAAATAAACCCAGTGAGGAGCAGGGGTGCGGTGGGGACAATACGGGAGCACTGTATTAACATCCGGGGTCCCAGACTATTCAACATCTTACCAGAATATATCAGAAACACGGCTGGAACCAGTGTAGAAGCCTTCAAGAGGAAACTGGACAAGTATCTTCACCAGGTGCCAGATCAACCAGGCTGTGATGGATATGTGGGGCAGCGGGCCTCCAGCAGCAACAGCCTGGTTGACCAGGCAAGCACCAGACGAGCCTGGCCCATGGCCGGGCTCAGAGAGTAGATAAACTCTCGAAACTCTTCAAAGGTATATCAAAGGAGTGGAATAGACTACCTGCACATGTCAAAGCCTGTCATAGAATGAGCCAGTTCAAGAAGAGAGCCAAAATGTACCTAATGAATATGGCTACATAAAGGAAGGAGAGTGATTGCTTGTATATCTAACATACATGTACAATGATCTGATACCATCTTTACTGTCAATGCAAATAACAGATTTTACTTTACCCCTGGTATATCTCCTTAAATTATAACTACTTTTCACATAGTTAAAATATTTACGTGTTTTTAACTTTTAAATATAGATAATACTTATAACAAGGACCCCAGTGGAAATAAGTCACTTTATCTGACTTTTTTTTGGATTATCCTGGGTAATCTACACATAGCTGCTATGTATGATAATCTATGTAACTGTATTTATGTGTACCTGTACCTGAGTAAAAGCTTACTTGTTAGCAGTAAGTAGGTACTTCGGTGCTAGGCGGCTGATGTAGGTCGCATCCTGGGCAAGAGAGTTAAGGAACCTCATTGGAGTCTGATGACATGACTCTGTTAGGTTATCCTGGGTTACTAACCCACCGAACAGAAGCTACTACTACTAACTACTACTACTACTACTACGACTACTACAACTGCTTCTTCTTTTAAAAAACAAGAGCAGAAAGTTGTATCAGAAGTAGAGGTTTTGATATATAATATTCCATTCATACGGGAGAAAGGATAAGAATGACTGGTTAATTGGGTTACATAGCCTGTAACTACACGAGGGTCATTAAACATTCTTTAAATTCCGTTAATCAACCAACCTAAATCTCTTCTTCTTCTCCTCTCTCTCTCTCTCTCTCTTGTTACAAACTGATTTATTCTACTACTGGTCTTGACATAATCATCAAGTAACCATTGGCGGTATATCAGAAGATTTAATGTGGGTTATCAAGCAAGGAAGGTTAGTAACACAGGATAACCCAAAAGAGAGTTAGTCAGTGAGGCTTAGTTCCATTGGGTTCCTTGGTCCTCTTCCTCAGGATGAGATTCACAATAGTCGACAAATAATAATAATAATAATAATAATAATAATAATAATAATAATAATAATAATAATAATAATAATAATAATAATAATAATGAAGAAGAAGAAGAATCCAGTTATTTGCAGTCTTATATAATGATAAGCATCTGTCTCCTGCTGTTAAACATATTACTAAATTAGTTGTAATATTACTAAGATCTTTGTAAATGTTAACGCCGTATGTGACGCTGGCGGACTGCATTCCGTGTTTAGGTTAAGTTTCGCTGGCATAGAGGCTTGAGAATAGGTTGGGAGGCGTGGGAATAAATGCTGAGGCGTGGGAATAGGTGAGGGAGACGTGAGAATTCCGTGGCAGGAGCGAGCAAGCCATCAACCAGTCCCTACTGGATTTTCCTCAATGACCTGAGGGTGGTTCTTGAGGAACGGGTTGGGCAGGTGTACGGATAAGAAGGTCCAATGGCCCATACCTGCCAAGTATGGGCCAGTGGGCCTGCTGAAGTGCTCCTCCAGTCTTTTGTTTTTAAGTTCTTCAGGGTTTTTTTCTTTTCCCAGTTCCTGTTTCTGTTATCTCCTTCGCTGCTTAAACAGTATGGTATAGGTCGCCATGGTAACCACTAGTTCTCATTGGTTTAAGGACTTCAGCGGCAATGAATCGATTGCACATTACTGGAACATCCCTTTATCAAGCAGTCGATAAGTTTACATGCATGAAGAGATGAACTATAAGTTATATATTTTACTTCAGAACACATGAATATGTTGTCTCGTAAACAGATGAATGTTGTGTCTCGTAAATACATGCATGTGATATATTTTTTAAAACACCGGAGTTCCTAACTCTGCTCACTGAGTAGGCAGATTTGCCCTTGCTGAATGCCTATTCTACGTCTAAAGCAACGATTCCTAACACAAGTTCACTTCTCCGTGAAATGCTTGGAGGCGGCCAAGCAACTGACAGGAAGCCGTTTCGCCTCCAGCTAGACTTGATGGTCTAGCTTACCACAAATCAGGACAGTGGTGGCTTGCCAGTGTTGTGTATGAGGTGTGGTGGTGCTGTGAGTTGTGATGGTGCTGTGAGGCGTGGTGGTGCTGGGAGGTGTGTTGGTGGTGCTGTGGTGTGGTGGTGCTGTGAGTTGTGATGGTGCTGTGAGTTGTGATGGTGCTGTGAGGCGTGGTGGTGCTGGGAGGTGTGTTGGTGGTGCTGTGGTGTGGTGGTGCTGTGAGTTGTGATGGTGCTGTGAGGCGTGGTGGTGCTGGGAGGTGTGTTGGTGGTGCTGTGGTGTGGTGGTGCTGTGAGGTGTGGTGGTGGTGCTGTGAGGTATGGTGGTGGTGCTGTGAGGTGTGTGGTAGGGGCTGTGAGTGTGGTGGTGGTGGTTGTGTGGTGTGTGGGTGGTGGTGCTGTGAGGTGTGGTGGTGGTGCTGTGGGTGTGGTGGTGCTGTGAGGTGTGGTGGTGGTGCTGTGGTGTGGTGGTGGTGCTGTGAGTGTGTGGTGGTGCTGTGAGGTGTGGTGGTGGTGCTGTGAGGTGTGGTGGTGGTGCTGTGAGGTGTGGTGGTGGTGCTGTGAGGTGTGGTGGTGGTGCTGTGAGGTGTGGTGGTGGTGCTGTGAGGTGTGGTGGTGGTGCTGTGAGGTGTGGTGGTGGTGCTGTGGTGTGGTGGTGGTGCTGTGGTGTGGTGGTGCTGTGAGGTGTGGTGGTGGTGCTGTGAGGTGGGGTGGTGGTGCTGTGAGGTGTGGTGGTGGTGCTGTGGGTGTGGTGGTGGTGCTGTGGTGTGGTGGTGGTGCTGTGAGGTTTGGTGGTGGTGCTGTGAGGTGTGGTGGTGGTGCTGTGAGGTGTGGTGGTGGTGCTGTGAGGTGTGGTGGTGGTGCTGTGAGGTGTGGTGGTGGTGCTGTGAGGTGTGGTGGTGGTGCTGTGAGGTGTGGTGGTGGTGCTGTGAGGTGTGGTGGTGGTGCTGTGAGGTGTGGTGGTGGGGCTGTGGTGTGGTGGTGCTGTGAGGCGTGGTGGTGCTGTGAGGTGTGGTGGTGCTGTGAGGTGTGGTGGTGCTGTGAGGTGTGGTGGTGCCTTGGAGAGTGAGAGACGGCAAGGAACTTGTATTGTGGTGAGGTAAATACTGTACAGGTAGTGAGATATACTGGAAAGTTATTAAAAGACAAATACTGATATATTTCTCTGTAATAACGTAGTGCCTGTGAGGGCCACTGGGGTGCCTGAGGCTCAGCCTTCGCTTTTTAGAACCTGTGTTCGTTCATGACGAGAAACAAACACTGGAATTTTTGTATTTAGTGAATAAAGGTGGAGTAGTTAAGAGAGTGCCGCGCTGCAGGGGATCAACACACCATCCTCTACTGGGGCTGGTATGGGCGAGAATCACCAAGACAGCAGTAATGTGAGTTTGTTAATAAGCAAGTGTGTATGTTGTGATAATCCCTCAGTGTGTATGTTGTGATAATCCCTCAGTGTATGTATTGTGATGACTTAGTATGTTGTGAATAGTGTGAGAATCCGACATTATGTTGTGGTGAGTGACATGAGGATCCATCCGTAATTATGATCGGGTGAGTGATTACTATTTTTATTAGTATCATTAATATTATTATGTTGTAAGCACCTTTGCTGGAGTCCAGCAAAGGTGCTTCCTGTGATCGTATTTGCTTCGACCCCCTCCTCTTTTCAGCAACATTACAAGCTCCTGATGTGTTGATTGCAACACGAAAGGCCTAGAACTATCATTCAACTCCCCTCGTGGTTGTTTTGCATAGTATATGGCTTGTTGGCGATTTTTGCATTATATATATATATATATATATATATTTATATATATTGTGATACCAATTCCATATTAAATTACGAAATAAGAGCGAAACCCGTATGAGTCATACAGATATTCCGCCGAAGGGATTAGCTTATTGTGAACTTCATACCCGTCCAGTGGACACGTTCATAAAAGCGTATGTCTACACAAAGGGCCTAGAACTAGACCCTAAGAGGGTTAGCGGGGGTTCATGTAAGTAAGTAATTTTTATAGACTTTGTATTACTAGCAAATTTGGGAAACTTGCTTAGAAGTTTTGATTATGGAGAGCGAGGTAAAGTTCCATTAGATTGTATGGTTAGATGAGGGACATAAAGGTCCCATTAATATATTATACAGCAGGTGTAAATAACTAGTCTCACGTGGGTCACTGAACTTACTGAGTGTCGATGTCTTACGTTTATTCCTGGATGGAGTGATAAACAAAGATATTCACACTGTGGTGAACACCTGATCCCGGCACTACGACCCAGCACTACGACCCGGCACCACGACCCGGCACTATGACCCGGCACAACGACCCGGCACTACGACCCGGCACTACGACCCAGCATTACGACCCGGCACTACGACCCGGCACCACGACCCGGCACTACGACCCAGCACTACGACCCGGCACCAGAACCCGGCACTACGACCCGGCACTACGACCCGGCACCACGACCCGGCACTACGACCCAGCACTACGACCCGGCACCAGAACCCGGCACTACGACCCGGCACTACGACCCGGCACCAGAACCCGGCACCACGATCCGACATCAGGATCCGGCACTACGACCCGGCACCACGACCCGGCACCACGATCCGGCACCAGGACCCGGCACCAGGACCCGGCACCACGATCCGGCACTACGACCCGGCATTGCGACCCGCCACGACCACCACTGCAATAAGCCATAAAGTACAAGAATGGTATACAATACCGACACATGTGCAACATCTGGGTGTCTTTACTGTAGACGTTGCACCATCCAGTGGCTTTATCAATACAAATTCTAGGACATAGGATGTTGCACATGTGTCTCAATTTTTCATCTTGTCGGTATTGTATACATTTCTTGCAAAACTTGTCAGACATTGCAACATCATGGAGTCTTGGTTCAGAGGACATCTACATAACCTTCTTCACGGCTACTGCAACTACTACTACAACTAACCCATCCCTTTGGGTATGACCTACTTCCACTGGTGAATCCCGCCTACCAGTGACTATGCCCTCGTCTGCTACCCGTCCCATTCCACCTGACGTTAGTATATAAGCGCCAGCCTCCTCGCCTCTGCTCCAGACTCTTCACGACTACGGTGATCTTTGCACCAGCTAAAAGGCTGAGGGACTGATTACCTCATCTTTTGTATATAGTTCTACTGTCTTCATATTATGTCCTAGAATCTGTATTGATAAAGCCACTGGATGGCGAAACGTTTACAATAAAGATACCCAGATGTTGCATATGTCTCATTTTTTATAATAATAAGGTATTAAAAGGACCCCAATGGAAATAAGTCACTTTGACTTTGTTGGGTTATCCTGGGTTCTCTACACTTATGCTGCTATGTATGATATTCTATGTAACTGTATTTGTGTATTCCTGAATAAACTTACTTACTTGCCACAGTGAAATCTTGACGAGACTCACAGGCGGCCACTGACTGACTGGTCATCACATATAATGTTGACGCACGTCAACTGATGATTGTTGTCTGACTAACACACCAACAACGACAGCAACTCCAGTACCTCAGTCACTCCCTTTCTTTCCTTCATCATCTCCTTATGATCTTTCATTAACTCTTTCTCCTTTATCTCCATTTCTTACCCCTTCTCTCCCCCCTCCACCTGTGCCCTTCGGACTCCAGCCTTCCTTCCAGGGTCACAAGTTTTTTATTTTACCCCGCCCTGCAGCTAGCATGGCTGAGGCGAGGTCGTGGTGGGTATGTAATTGTTTGGGTGGAGGGTTCCGGAGGTGGCCGCCAGCTCTCTACATACAAAAAAGTTCCCCATTCCTGTTTTACCTTCCAATTTTGACGATTTTTTCTCTCTCATTCGGCGGTTGTTGCAGTGGTGGAAAATGGTATGTGTGAAAGTTTACTGGTGGGACGAGAAAGATTGAAGTGAGATGTTTGAGTTTTTGTATATCACGTGAGAGAACTCTTAGAGAACTCTGTAATCATTAGTATCCTCTCCTGGGCTGCTTCCCTCACCTCCACCCACACACCCACGTCTCCACCCAAGCCCCACACCCACGTCTCCACCCACGCCCCACACCCATGCATTAAGTCTTTTTATCATAGGTATCATCTTACGTAGGTATTAGGACGACTTACATCATCTCTCCCAAAAATCATTCTACTTCATACAATAAGAGGCAACAAAGAGTTAGCTTTAAATTTATGATTTATTTTGCTGTATGACTTGTTTTCGAATCTATTAATACAATTAATAATAAATAATAATAATTATTATTATAATCGGCAACCTTCTTCTACGCCAAAGGTTCCCAAACTATGAGTCACCGCACCTTTCTCACCATCACCTCTGTCACTTAATGTGTTGACAACGGCACAACACGCATCGTGACGCATCCATTAATGCCGTTATACAAACGCTATGTTTTTTTTTTTTGGCTGTTTAAAGGATAATCACAGACAACGTTATAACATGTTATGAACACGAATAATGCAAAATATTAAGAATTATGTAAATAACAGAAAATATTGTTGATATGTTGGTGCTTACCTATCAATGTGATTAGACGGACTAGTGTTTCAGCGGGAAGGTCAGTCAGGTTCAGAGTAAGTGTCGACGGTTTTACACTTAGATATTCCTCACCAACCATCCTCTGGTGATATTCCTCACCAACCATCCTCTGGTGATATTCCTCACCAACCATCCTCTGGTGATATTCCTCACCAACCATCCTCTGGTGATATTCCTCACCAACCATCCTCTGGTGATATTCCTCACCAACCATCCTCTGGTGATATTCCTCACCAACCATCCTCTGGTGATATTCCTCACCAACCATCCTCTGGTGATATTCCTCACCAACCATTCTCTGGTGATATTCCTCACCAACCATCCTCTGGTGATATTCCTCACCAACCATCCTCTGGTGATATTCCTCACCAACCATCCTCTGGTGATATTCCTCACCAGCCATCCTCTGGTGATATTCCTCACCAGCCATCCTCTGGTGATATTCCTCACCAACCATCCTCTGGTGATATTCCTCACCAGCCATCCTCTGGTGATATTCCTCACCAGCCATCCTCTGGTGATATTCCTCACCAGCTATCCTCTGGTGATATGTTCTCTACATTGCTATGAGCTCAGTACAGTTACATCACGGCAAATGACATCAATAACCTCAAGGCTCTCTTGTGTAACTCAGGATACTCTTGCATCATCTGTGCCTAGAAATCTACCTGGAGTCTACCTGGAGGGCATTCCGGGGATCAACGCCCCCGCGGCCTTGTCAATGACTAAGCCTCCTGGTGGACCAGGACCTGATCAACGAGGCTGTTACTGCTGGCCGCACGTAGTCCAACGTACGAACCACAGCCCGGCTGATCTGGCACTGACTTTAGGTATTTGTCCAGCTCCCTCTTCAAGCAAGTGTTTTTTGTTTGAATTGTATTTGCACTCCCAGGGAGAGAAATTTCGAATGGATTTTGTATCCAGGTGAGACGTGCCTCCTGGATGTAGGTATCTACGTTACTGTTGGCTCAGTTGCTCCAGGTGTTCAATTATAAGCGCGTTCGCATGCTCATTCAAGATAATTTCACTCGTTTCGATGCGTTCTTGTAGTGATGGAAAGCGATGAAGAGAAATCGCATTTACACAGCCTGACGAGAATGTCAGATTTTGATCGTTGCTTCGACCTTGTGTTGCGTGGTGAGCGCAGCAGCGCTGGCACCCAACAGACGTCTTCGACCTTGTGTTGCGTGGTGAGAGCAGCAGCGCTGGCACCCTGCAGACGTCTTCGACCTTGTGTTGCGTGGTGAGAGCAGCAGCGCTGGCACCCAGCAGACGTACAGTCACCTCATTTCAAAGCTGAAACAATGTCTGCAAAATATTCTAGTTTTAGTAAGCAGTCCTCTTCATGCAGACACGAAGTCAAGTGGTCCGCATCTGAGTTCAAAAAGCCTGGTCAAAACCTCGCCGCGTGGCATCCAGCGCACTTCAGCGGGCAGAAAGGTGCCGTGGTCACTGCACGTTTCGCTGCACACAGTTATAAAAACCCTCAGTTTCACCAGTTGAACACATAACATTCACATTAACACATGACAATAACAGCACAACACACCTTCCCACAATGAACAGAACCGACAGACTGACTCACTCGGCAGAACCTCATCACAGAACTAAATATAGTTAGTCAAACGTCCATTTTATCAGGCAGATTTTTAATGAATTCAATTTGATTCGCGTGTTTTATATTCTTATAACGTGACACGAGGCGAAGAGAAAAGAAGAATTATGTCGCACATACTTTCAATCAGACTTGCCAACATTTGAGCTTCGATGGGTTTTATTTTTATTTCGGCCATTTGTTAAATCTTGTGTATGGGAGTTGTGAACGATAATTCCGAAATGAGCGTCAGCTGGATTGGATACACTCGGAGAAAACCCTTAAAAATTAACAGCACAAAAGTTATAATAATATTCTAATATGATAATATTCTCAAATAAAGATATGTCAAATATGTTTGAAATATAACAAAAAAATATAAAGGATATTAGACGCGGATTCCACCATTTCGGAATATTTGCGAGGCTCCCCGAGAGGTGTGAGCACCAGGGTGTAGGAACCTCCGGTGTATGGCCAAGACGCGAGGCATAGCGGAGCCCAGAATAACGTTACGATAACCACGGATTCCAAAGATGATTCATGTAATCTTGACATCCCCAAATGTAATTAAGCTCTGCGACACTCGGCGGGAATATATTGTTAAGTGTGTGTGAGTCACTTACAAAGAGTCACTTATACACTTCAGTATTGTATAACTGAATGTCCAAAAATTTGAGATTTCAAACCCCACCGGAATTAAATATTTAGAACATTTATCATTGTTTCTCACCCATTTATCTTTGCCATTTCCGCTCCAATCTTCTCTCTTCTCTCTTACTTCCCTCATTCTTTCCCTGTCTTTCCAGTCCAATCCTTCTCACCATCTCGTCTCTCTCTCTCTCCTTCACTAGTGGTAGCATGAGCTGCGTGTTGAACCTGGTCTCAGTGAGTGGCAAAGGTGGGGTGGTGTCAGTCACGCAGTGAACCTCTGTAGCGAGGGTTCTGTGTGCTATGGTGGACCAGTGTAGTGTGGTGTGGTGAAGGCCCGTGTGCTGTGTTGGATCTTTGTGATGAGGCCGGTGGTCTGCGTTGAACCTCTGATGCTGCCTTGTGCTGTACTCACCTAGTTGTGGTTGCAGGGGTCGAGGCATAGCTCCTGTTGAACCTCTGATGCTGTCGTGTGCTGTGTTGAGCCTCGGTGCCCATTACTTGGCATTAGACGAGACTGGTGCAATCTATAGGAAATTGAAGCAATGATGGTACTCCCTAATGAGCTACTCGTGTCAAAGTTGCTGCTCAAAACTCCAGCACCTGGCACCCCCCAAAACACACACACTGACGTACACAAAAATGCTTTCTTAGTTGACCCTTTGGTTGAGTTTACTGTTGAAGGTTTGTCACGCGATGTCCTACATTTATCATAAATATTTTATTGTTGTACAGTTAGACAACTGCAATCTCTCTTTCTCGATAAATATATTCTCTTGTATATATATATATATATATATATATATATATATATATATATATATATATATATATATATATATATATATATATATATATATATATATATATATATATATATATATATAATGTAATCTTTATGGTGATTGCTGCAGGAGCGACCTTGGTATATACTGAATTAGGTAATAATACTGTTGTGCTTTTTTGCATTCTTTTTATCTGTGTCAGACGCACAAAAACTACTCGTTTCCCAGTGAAACATGCAGGTGGTGCAGGTGGTGCAGGTGGTGCAGGTAGTGCAGCCGTTCGCTAGAAGGCGTTCGTATTGGCAGGTTGTTCGTACTGTCAGGTGGAGTTGGTGTTCGTGTGGAGGTGTGCATAATGGGATTATTAAAATTCCTTGAAAGACGAATGTTTATTCAGGTGAAGACGTTTGTCTCATCCTTCAGAATGCCAGAAAACTGAGAACATTGTGAGACGGTAATCAGCGGTGTATAAATACCTGTTCTCTCTGTAATCCCTTCTTAAGTACAGGTCTTTGTAAAGGCATTTATAATACCTGAAGTGAAAGCTTTTCCACAGTGTTGACACTCGATATGACTCTTTACCTAACATAGGTAAGAGTCAGTGATCATGTCAGGTGAGGTGCTACCCACCTGACTTATTCATGTCGGATTCATGATTGAGGTGCAACCCTCCTGTATATATGAAATATATGGCTCAACTTCCTTTATTATTCCTTGAGAATATAAGTCAACCATCTCAAAAGAGCTGTCTCTTATGTCATGGACATTTACAGACAGAAGACTATGAAATATTTGTAGTCTCCGTAGATTAGGTAACATGTGACTCACTCAAACCATCATTCGATCTTGTGGTAGCAGTCATGGTATACCATATATCATCACTTGGTACTGTGGTAGCAGTCATGGTATACCATACATCACTTAATCCATAGAGCACTTCGTTGGCCAAGTGGTCCTGGAAATCATAATTAAGTTAACTGGCTAATAATTGGCAGATATGGAATCCCTGGCCAAAACTAGATAAATTATTTGTAAAATGAACTCGCTGTTATTCCAGCGTGTATATATACCTGGAGAGGGTTCCGGGGGTCAACGCCCTCGCGGCCCGGTCTGTGACCAGGCATCATGGTGGATCAGTTCCTGATCAACCAGGCTGTTACTGTTGGCCGCACGCAAACCGACGTACGAACCACAGCCCGGCTGGTCAGGTACTGACTTTAGGTGCGTGTACTGTATATTTAAAAAAAAAATGACGATCAGTTAACCATAAACCAGAATAGCATTCGTAGTGGTCGTGGTAGTTACGGTAGTGGTTGTGGTAGTTACGGTAGTGGTTGTGGTAGTTACGGTAGTGGCTGTGGTAGTTACGGTAGTGGTTGTGGTAGTCACGGTAGTGGTTGTGGTAGTTACGGTAGTGGTTGTGGTAGTCACGGTAGTGGCTGTGGTAGTTACGGTAGTGGTTGTGGTAGTTACGGTAGTGGTTGTGGTAGTTACGGTAGTGGTCGTGGTAGTTACGGTAGTGGTTGTGGTAGTTACGGTAGTGGTTGTGGTAGTCACGGTAGTGGCTGTGGTAGTTACGGTAGTGGTTGTGGTAGTCACGGTAGTGGCTGTGGTAGTTACGGTAGTGGTTGTGGTAGTCACGGTAGTGGTTGTGGTAGTCACGGTAGTGGCTGTGGTAGTTACGGTAGTGGTTGTGGTAGTTACGGTAGAGGCTGTGGTAGTTATTGTAGTGGTTGTGGTAGTTACGGTAGTGGTTGTGGTAGTTACGGTAGTGATTGTGGTAGTTACGGTAGTGGTTGTGGTAGTTACGGTAGTGGTTGTGGTAGTCACGGTAGTGGTTGTGGTAGTTACGGTAGTGGTTGTGGTAGTTACGGTAGTGGTTGTGGTAGTTACGGTAGTGGTTGTGGTAGTTACGGTAGTGGTTGTGGTAGTCACGGTAGTGGCTGTGGTAGTTACGGTAGTGGTTGTGGTAGTCACGGTAGTGGTTGTGGTAGTCACGGTAGTGGTTGTGGTAGTTACGGTAGTGGCTGTGGTAGTTATTGTAGTGGTTGTGGTAGTTACGGTAGTGGTTGTGGTAGTTACGGTAGTGATTGTGGTAGTTACGGTAGTGGTTGTGGTAGTTACGGTAGTGGTTGTGGTAGTCACGGTAGTGGTTGTGGTAGTCACGGTAGTGTTGGCGATACAAACAATATTCACCTTCCCTGTTGAATATGGCCGCATATTTTTTATGCGTCGGGGTAATCGCATCACCCACGTTTTGAGCTGACAGTGTCTCCGGGAAGGGGGGAGGATGGGAAGAGAGCCTTCTGTTATGCTAACAGGCAAGTAGACGGAACTTAGTGCTCAAATAGATGAGTCTCGATATAGAATGTAAGATCCACTATCTACATTTCTAACGTTCTCTCTCTTCACATCCACCATCACCACTCACACTTCCACCATCACCACCACCCCCATCAACAACACCTCCGCCACCATCAACACCACCCCCACCATCAACACCACCCCCAATATCAACACCACCCCCACCATCAACACCACCCCCACCATCAACACCACCCTCACCATCAACACCACCCCCACCATCAACACCACCCCCACCATCAACACCACCCCACCATCAACACCACCCCCACCATCAACACCACCCCCACCATCAACACCACCCCCACCATCAACACCACCCTCACCATCAACACCACCCCCACCATCAACACCACCCCACCATCAACACCGCCACCATCAATACCACCCCTACCATCAACACCACCCCACCATCAACACCACCCCCACCATCAACACCACCCCACCATCAACACCACTCCTACCATCAACACCACCCCCACCATCAACACCACTCCCACCATCAACACCACCCCCACCATCAACACCACCCCACCATCAACACCATCCCCACCATCAACACCACCGCCACCATCATACCACCCCACCATCAACACCACCCCACCATTAATACCACCCCACCATCAACACCACCCCCACCATCAACACCACCCCACCATCAACACCACCCCCACCATCAACACCACCCCCACCATCAACACTACCCCCACCATCAACACCACCCCACCATCAACACCACCCCACCATCAACACCACCGCCACCATCAACACCACCGCCACCATCAACACCACCGTCACCATCAACACCACCCGCCACCATCAACACCACCGCCACATCAACACCACCGCCACCATCAACACCACCGCCACCATCAACACCACCGCCACCATCAACACCACCGCCACCATCAACACCACCGCCACCATCAACACCACCGCCACCATCAACACCACCGCCACCATCAACACCACCGCCACCATCAACACCACCGCCACCATCAACACCACCGCCACCATCAACACCACCGCCACCATCAACACCACCGCCACCATCAACACCACCGCCACCATCAACACCACCGCACCATCAACACCACCGCCACCATCAACACCACCGCCACCATCAACACCACCG
Organism: Cherax destructor; assembly: GCA_009830355.1. Taxonomy (NCBI): domain Eukaryota; kingdom Metazoa; phylum Arthropoda; class Malacostraca; order Decapoda; family Parastacidae; genus Cherax; species Cherax destructor. The sequence continues at coordinate 74,510 of WNWK01003583.1, forward strand.
CCACCATCAACACCACCGCCACCATCAACACCACCGCCACCATCAACACCACCGCCACCATAACACCACCGCCACCATCAACACCACCGCCACCATGAACACCACCGCCACCATCAACACCACCGCCACCATCAACACCACCGCCACCATCAACACCACCGCCACCATCAACACCACCGCCACCATAACACCACCGCCACCATCAACACCACCGCCACCATCAACACCACCGCCACCATCAACACCACCGCCACCATCAACACCACCGCCACCATCAACACCACCGCCACCATCAACACCACCGCCACCATCAACACCACCGCCACCATCAACACCACCGCCACCATCAACACCACCGCCACCATGAACACCACCGCCACCATCAACACCACCGCCACCATCAACACCACCGCCACCATCAACACCACCGCCACCATCAACACCACCGCCACCATCCAACACCACCGCCACCATCAACACCACCGCCACCATCAACACCACCGCCACCATCAACACCACCGCCACCATCAACACCACCGCCACCATCACGCAACCACTCAGCCACTCACAACACGCCACCACAACTTCCTACCACCACCATCATCACCACAGCACATCACCACAACACTTCGACACACCACACACCACCAACTCCACTACCACCACCACTACCACCACTCCACACACCCACTCACTACCATACCACCACTACTACCACCACTACGACCACCACTACCACCACTACTGACCACCACTACTACCACCACTGCCACCACCACTACCACCACTACTACCACCACTACTACCACCACTGCCACCACCACTACCCTGGTCCCGTCATAACTTATGAGAGATTCCCACCATTAAATATTTCCCCCAGGACAACTTGTTGCAATTTTTTGTTAAGTTACGTAAGAATAACCAAATCATATTACGCCAGTCAGTCACCAGAGCTTTATGTCCCCGCACCAGGGAGAGAGAGAGAGAGAGAGAGAGAGAGAGAGAGAGAGAGATTGTTTCAAGCGTCTATTACCTTCTCATAGTTTATAAATGATAAAAGGGGACAAAAACTTGATACTTCTCTGAGTTGCAACACTGTGGCAGTGGCGTCACAGTTGGTGGCCTCTGCAACTCTTCAGTGCTACGGTGTTAGAGGAAGTCAGTCCTGTTAGGCTGGCGCTGACCTGGTGGCCAGGACGGTGGACTCTCACTTTTCACAGACCCCATGTGGTTTACACTGATATATTTAGTGATATACTTGTAACACTTGATGTGTGTCCCTCATGGCAACATTTGTAATTTACATGATTTGTTTCACTTACACCACCACGCCCGTTACTCATCACCACACCCGTTACTCACCACCACGCCCGTTACTCATCACCACACCCGTTACTCACCACCACGCCCGTTACTCATCACCACACCCGTTACTCACCACCACGCCCGTTACTCACCACCACGCCCGTTACCCACCACCACACCCGTTACTCACCACCACGCCCGTTACTCACCATCACACATCTGTCACTCACCATCACTCACCAAGCTCCACTAGATAGCATGTCATACATAATAGTATTAATAATAATACTAATACTAATACTACTACTACTACTACTACTACTACTACTACTACTAATAATAATAATAATAATAATAATAATAATACTAATACTAATAATAATGTGTTGAACAGATGGCGAGCATCGAGGTGTCTCTGGGGTGGAAGAGACGTCGGGAGGCGCTGCTGGAGACACTTCCAAGGGCTGCCAGGGACCTGGTAAGAGAGTTGGACGCTCTCCATCAAGCCCTCAGGGACAAGGACACCGTCATACAGTCGTAAGAAACAAGATCCTCTCTGTAACCTTGTTTAATGTGTTAGTTATCATTTTGTTAAAGGCACCTGTCGGTTAGACACTTGGCCTGTTTTTTTTTGTGTGTGCGTATATTTGTGTGTGTCTGCGTGTAGGAGGCCCGGAACGCACGTGTTGCAACGTCTTAAATTATTGTAGCTTGTTGCAGATGCTTACGCATCAGCAGGTTGCAAATGGTGTGTTTATTTTGATCAGTGAGAGATACTGAGCAATAAATAGTCAAGAGGAAAGTGGAAGCATGACTTTCTTAGGCACTATCAGTGTTGTCTCACTTCGGTGCTTCATTTTATGCTTCTTCTCAAAACTATTACTAGTCAAATTGCGTTTTTTTCATCGAATTTATTCTCACGAGAGAAGGCGAATGCAACTCATGAATTCATGAGTCTAATTCTGAGATGGTGACAAAGTTAATCCACGAATTCAAATTCTTGTACTCAAGATCTGTGCTTCCCTGCAGGCTGAAGACCCAGATCACAAACTTGGGCGGGACTGTGGGCGGCAGCGGAGAGGGAGGTGGAGTGATCTCTGAGACGGAGCGTCGCAGCATCCAGGATAGACTCAACAAGGTGCAGGCCGAGATGGACGCTAAGAAGGTTGCTATCAAGAACCTCAAGCTAACCCTAGAAAAGATTGACATCACAGAGTAAGTAGATCAGTGAGCCGAGTATTGACATCATAGAATAGATCAGTGAGCCGAGTATTGACATCATAGAATAGATCAGTGAGCCGAGTATGGACATCATAGAATAGATCAGTGAGCCAGTAGATCAGTGAGCCGAGTATTCATTTGTTCTGATGTGGCTGGCTAATGATCCTGAATTCGTAAAGTTAATTATCCAGTGGTCTGTTAGTTTAATGGTCTACTGGTCCTGTGGACTAATTATCATATGGGTTCACTGTTTAATGGATTTGCAATATGCTGAGTTAGTGGTAGTTTTTGAATGTTTAAATATGCAACTTAAAAGAGTTTTAGCTTCATATTGCTATATTCTATTTACTAACATGTATTTATTGCTCATATTTTATTAATTATAAAGCTTATAGGACAGAAATGATAGCAGATATAATAATTACTGCGATGTAATTACTTTTCGAAAGAATGAAGCATTTTTTTAGTTTATTGAGTCTTTTATCACTAATTTGATTACAGTAATATTTATATGATGGTTCCGTCAGGAGCAACAAGAACAGAATAAATTTAATGAGCCTCTTGTTATTCATAATAATTTGTATCTGTATTAGATAATCAATATATTTAGGGACATCGTCTTTAATCATTTAAATTCAATATACTATATAATATCGTCCTTTCCCTTTTGTTCATTTTGCCAAGATGACTCAGCAGACTATGTTCCTTGAGAACCATAAAGGTTTCTTCATTCTGTTTACTTTCTCGCTAAAGAAATGTCTCTGAAGACCTTAACATATTAACTCTTGGCAGTAACATCGACGTCAGGATTCGTGCGGCGGAGCTGGAGTACGAATTGGAGAGGGAAGAACTCAACATCCTCAACCTGAAGGAGGAATCGACCGTCCTCAACGCCCGTCTTCAGGACAGTCCTTCATCTTCCACTTGTAATGGTGGCCTCGGGTCGCAGCCGTCGCTGCACACCCTCCTGACCTCCAGTGGAGGTGGTGCTGCTCTTGGTGGTGCCACACTCATGAGTATGGCAATCCCTCACACGCCAGGCAACCCACCCTTCCATGTCACGCCTCGACCGCCCCTTGGCTGTGTCATAGACTGGGCCACAGATGACACCAGACTAAAAAAGGGTGATAGGTAAAAAAAAAAATATTTTGGTCATGTTTATAAAGGGAAATGTATCCAAAAACTTGCACCAGTGAGCCACATAAACAACTGCCCAAGTCAAGTTAATACAAACATATTATTTAGCTATTTAATAAATAACAATAAACAATAACGAAATAAAATTGATGGATAAATGACAAATTCTGATGGAACTTTCTATGTCCATAGTGCATGACGTCACTCCATTTCGTAAACATATACTGATGCATTTTTAATATTTTAATCGTATCTTCGAGGTCTTTAACGCGCCTGCAATTTTCATTTATCGAGATAAATAAATAATCAGTGACACTTGTGTATGTTCTCTATTGTTTTGGTATTGCAGGCTGCTGGAGGTGAATGGGGAGAACGTGGTGGGTCGTGGGTTGGAACAAGTCACCAGACTCATGGGGTCATCGTCTCACCTCAACCTTGTCATCGCCAGACCCACCACTGGTAATTACTCTGTGTCCTTGAGAGTAGCAGCATCATTCAGCATCACTATGCTTATCTCGTAATCATTTCGGTGTGCAGAAAATATGCTATGAAGTTACCGTGCAGCATTCAACTTTTTTTTTTTCAGTATTAGTAGATTTACAGCTAGTAACATCTTTTTTTTTTTGTCTCTTTTTGAAGCACGTAAAATACATTGTCTTTTAAAAAGTACATCGTGAGACTAATATTTGTGTGTTGTAACTACCCCAGGTACGGCTGGTCGCAGGTCTGAAGGACGTCTTGAGAAACAGATGGAAGAAAGAGCCCGAGAGATCAAAGAACTTATTGCTAGACTCGACAAAGCTCTCAAGGACAAGGAAACTCTTAGGTGAGATACTAATATTGAATGTTTTGATGCTAGTGCAACATTGTATTTAAGAGATTTATAAAGTTATATGGAGGTAACACCTTCACTTTAGGTTATGCTTTCTTGGAGAATATATATATATATATATATATATATATATATATATATATATATATATATATATATATAGAGAGAGAGAGAGAGAGAGAGAGAACGATTTATGAAGAATTTATTTAAGAGGTTGTAATATGAGTGTATATCAGTAGTACTTTCCCCGCACATGTTGACACATTTGCCACATCACAGAATGAATGTTTGTGAATGTTTCGTCAACATCTCATTGTGTATGGTTTTCCTTGAAGTTTATTGCAAACCACAGCGTTGGTACCCAAACAGCGAAGGTTTAGTATAGCCAAAACGTGGGTACCAAATACGTGGTAGGTGCTAAATGCTAAGTTTGTGCTGTATAAAAGAAGACTGGGTGAAGGTTTCTAGGTTGATCTTTAACGAGTTTATCTTGAGAGGTTCCAAAAAGCTTCCATTGGCTAGCTGAAGCCTCTCTAAGGTTACACAGTTTCATATTCTGTAATAAGTGTGACCCAAGATGTAGAGAGTTCACCAGTTATACTCTCTGAAAATCCAAGGTGAATTATTATTATTATTATTATAATCAAAGCCAAGCGCTAAACCCACAAGGGTCATACAGCGTTGAGGAATCACAGGTAAGGTAACTACATTCACCTGGTGACTGAGCGTGCTTCACGTGCCCCACTCTGGCCACCTGGTGACTGAGCGTGCTTCAGGTGCCACACTCTGGCCACCTGGTGACTGAGCGTGCTTCACGTGCCACACTCTGGCCACCTGGTGACTGAGCGTGCTTCACGTGCCCCACTCTGGCCACCTGGTGACTGAGCGTGCTTCACGTGCCCCACTCTGGCCACCTGGTGACTGAGCGTGCTTCAGGTGCCACACTCTGGCCACCTGGTGACTGAGCGTGCTTCACGTGCCACACTCTGGCCACCTGGTGACTGAGCGTGCTTCACGTGCCCCACTCTGGCCACCTGGTGACAGCGTGCTCAGTGCCTCTGGCCACCTGGTGACTGAGCGTGCTTCACGTGCCACACTCTGGCCACCTGGTGACTGAGCGTGCTTCACGTGCCCCACTCTGGCCACCTGGTGACTGAGCGTGCTTCACGTGCCCCACTCTGGCCACCTGGTGACTGAGCGTGCTTCACGTGCCCCACTCTGGCCACCTGGTGACTGAGCGTGCTTCACGTGCCCCACTCTGGCCACCTGGTGACTGAGCGTGCTTCACGTGCCCACTCTGGCCACCTGGTGACTGAGCGTGCTTCACGTGCCCCACTCTGGCCACCTGGTGACTGAGCGTGCTTCACGTGCCCCACTCTGGCCACCTGGTGACTGAGCGTGCTTCACGTGCCCCACTCTGGCCACCTGGTGACTGAGCGTGCTTCACGTGCCCACTCTGGCCACCTGGTGACTGACGTGCTCGTGCCACTCTGCCACCTGGTACTAGCGTGCTTCCGTGCCCACTCTGGCCACCTGGTGACTGAGCGTGCTTCACGTGCCCCACTCTGGCCAGTCCTCAACTAATTAATATACCTCCAACATACACTATTGTAGCGTTTCAGTAAATCTTCAGATGTACACTCTTTTTGTATATTCATTTTAATATCCTAATTTAGGTAGATGGTCACATTTGCAGCTATTTAGGCTATTTCTTCTAACGCTGCAAATGTGTCTATTTATGCAAATTGATTGTCGGTATATTCATAAAAAATCGTACTCTCTTAATATTTTAACTGCGTCAGTCATCTACTGAATATTCTCTATAACTTATAAAGTTCTCTTGTTTAACACAAATGGAGGAGGACTGAACTTTGTGAGTTTAGAAATTCACTTAACTTGGATTGTTTTTTTTTTGCGACAACAGACGATACTGTATAGTGCATTTCCACAGGTTACAGGTGTATCTCCTAATACTTAATATGAAACTCTCTTCCTTCAGGAGTGACAACACGCGTCTGAACCACCGCATTGGCTACCTGGAGGAGCAAGTGTCGGAGCTCCAGGCGAGTCTGAGTCGCACTCGAGAGGCAGTACTCAACCACTCCAACGGGGAAACTATCGTCACTTCACAGCCAGGAGCCACTGTTATCCAGGTGCAGCATTTTACAATGATTCTATTACAAATCCGTCGCGGTTAACGACGTTAAATGACCCACACGAGTTTGGTGCTTTAATAAAAATAAAACATATTAATAATTCGAGTCCATATAATCACTTGATCGAGTAATTGTTTCTGAGTTGTTTGTAAAAAGATGTTTTGCATTGTTCAAATCATGTACTGTACGACCCTTCTCAAGAATATTAAAGTAATAATGGTGGTGTTTTCTTAGGTGTTCCAGAAGGGAGAGCAGAAGCTGGCAGTAGCAAGCCCGGAGGTGGGCAGTGGGCAGGTGGAAAGAGCCCAACAGTACCCAACCTTACCCAGACTGAGGTCTCCAGACTCGTCAATCTCTTCTCCAAGTTCCTCTCAGTGTGACCCCAGTGATCGACCCACCGTGACCTCGACCAGACCCACCTCTGCCTCAGACAACGTGAACCACGTTAGTTCAACCAGACCCACCTCTGCCTCGGACTATCGCAGAAGAGTTCTCTCTCCACGACCTGACGCCAAGAACGAGGTACTCAAATGATCTACCACTCAATATTAGTCTGTGTACCATAATTTGCAGTCAGGGTTTCCAAGAAATTTAGTATAAATCAACACTTTGCAATTTTTTAAGAACCTAACATCAAAAGGTTAATAACAGGAGACTAAGAACATCAAAAATTATTCTAAAATGTAAAATTTTTTTTTTTTTGGACGATAAAAAGATGGGCAGTCATAATCTGCTTATTTTGGGCATTAATTATTAAAGTGAGATATGTACAGGCGGGTCCCACTTTACAGCACTTCACTTTACAGTGTTTCGCTATTGCAGCGGTTTTCAGTTATACCCACTCTTCATTTATTCAGACTTCTTACAATAAATATATTCACCGCTAACTATAAGCTAAGGACGAAAATATTTTAAAGTAAGCTGTGTACTGAACATGGACATTTTAGGCCTAGATTTATTGCTCACTTAATATATGATAGTGTAAGCATGTTCTGGCTTTTGTATGCATCTGAAAAGTGAAAAAAAAAAGAAAGAAAGAAAGAAAGGGAAAAAAAAAAAAAAGTTGCGTTTCACTTTACAGCGATTTTAGCTTTACAGTGGTAGCCCAGAACCTAACCTGCTGTATAAGCGGGGCCCGCCTGTATTTAAACGTACAGAAAATAAATGATCACTCTCCATTACTCGTCTGACCTCTTCATACTATTCCCAATACTTAGCCTGGCTCAGCCTGGCTTAGCCTGGCTCAGCCTGGCTCAGCCTGGCTTAGCCTGGCTCAGCCTGGCTCAGCCTGGCTCAGTCAACAATGATATACTTCTGTAAAGTTGTATTAACAGCGGACTTTAAGTATTATTTTAACCTATTTTTTAAAATTGTATTTACATTATTATTTTTCATTATTCTGCCAAAACAGTTTGCCAAAAAATTAAAACCATTGTTGCATGATACATTTAATTGTAAAATTATTATAAAGACTTAAATCAAGATTGTTATTCTGATTGTAAATGTTTTATACGTAATTTCTTACAAATGTATATATATATATATATATATATATATATATATATATATATATATATATATATATATATATATATATATATATATATATATATATATATATATATATATATTTATTTATTTATTTCATATTTTATACATTTCAAATCAGATCAAAACATACATGAAATTAATTTTATTTGTGTAATCTAATTATTTTCTGAGGCCCCTGTGTTAAGACGTCATCTGATCTTACAGGATTCTCGGCCACCGTCACGTACGAAGCCAATACCACCCAAGAAACCTGAACGTCTCAGCCTACAGAGAACAACCAGCCTACAGAGTGTGGAGGAGAGCTCATCAACCTCCCGATCCTCGGCCGCAACACCATCCAACTCCCGCTACAGTGCTCTCCAGACTTGGCCGTCTCTTGACACTGACATTCACTGCAGGGACAACGACGTTCACTCTCAAACAATATACGAGCGAGGTCAAGAAAGATCCACTCACCGTAGCCACGAAAACATCTACGAAAGACACCACGACAGATCAAACTATGGTTCTCCAGGACATGAGCATTACGCCTCTAGATCCCAGGGTGATGGGAGTGTTCGAATGATCATCAGCGGAAGTACTGTGTCTACAGAATGCCTGGGCAAACGTCCCAGCCTTCAGGGTGCGGCGTCGACACCTGCCAACGAAAGAGTATCTCACCAGAGCAATCACAGGTGCCACTCACCAGATGTCGCTCTTCATCTAGAGTGTAATAGAATAGGTGACAGTGATGTCGATGTGTTTCGATCAGAGATAAACAGTCATGTTGCCACCCGTTTCACCTCACACAGTCATCATCACAGTCACAACGGAAACCACAACCACCACCAGCACTCTCAACACCATAACCACTATTCTCTCACTACCCCTCACTCACCACCTGTCGCAGCACCACGAACCTCAGCGCTTAGTGTTGCAACAAGTCCCCGGCCTCATGAACAGTGGTGCTGATGACACTTTTATGTACTAAGTCCTGGAACTGCCACTGAAGAATCTCAAACAGTATCTTGATCAACACATCGTGTCAGTTATTAGGATCTTAATGGCCTGTGAATTGAACAGTTGTTTTAAAAATAGATAAAAATGATGAGAAGTGACTAACCGGCCTAAGAGAAACTGAACATCACAAGAGACACCTTCCTCTGTGTAGGGCTCGATACGGCGTATGCTGTCAGTGGCCCTATAAACCCCAACAACAACACAACCTTCCTCTGTGTGCTCCAGTGAAACAGTGAATTTGGAATAAGACTTATAGGTGAAATAAGGCATTCTCATTCAAACTAAATAACTACGTTTAGTGGAATGTGAGATGACTACGTTCTTGACTCAGAAAATACCAGGACCTATGAATTTTTTTCATGATAACGTGCTAAAAAAAATTTTTCTGCAGTCTTCTGAAAAAAATCATTAAAATCTGCTCCTTCTCAATAAGTGTAAATTATTGACATACATTTTTTACAGTTATGTGAGTGGTTGCAAATACTTGACTGTATATACCTCAAATATTGAAGCCTGTAATGTAAGACATTCCAACAGTTTTCCTTGTAATATCAGTTTATGTGTGTACAGTTTTGTTACACGTGTTGTAAATATATATATATATGTATTTTGTGTAATTACTAATGAGTAAAGACCATGTTTTATACATGTCGTTTAAGTATATTCTTGAAGAACGGGTCATTATACAACACCTGTGTAGGTAATTTTCCCTGACGACTACAATAACAACAATGAGTCTCTGTCTTCGTGAGAGCCAGGAGTAGACGAAGACACGAAAGGAACAACTAACGGCTGAAGACAGGGAAGGTAAGTAAGATGGCGGGTCTGAAGAAAATACTTGGAAACGGGTGTATATAAGTGAGTACCAATAAGAAGCGCGTCTGTCTGGCGCTCGGCAGACGGAGGATCAAGCCTCCACAACAAGTCTTGCGCTGAATGACCCATATGGCTTTAGCGATTAACATGAATAAATTAATTATTTGTTCAACAGGTCAAATGTATTTATTTGATTATACTCTGGGGGGGAGCGCTTAATCCGTAGGGGTTGCATAACATCTGAGGAATGGGAGGCATTCGGGTTCTATCCAAGGAAGGGGACAATAAGTCAAGTTCCTTGGATCAAAAACCTCTTCACAAAGAAACTAAAAAGGGATGTGTAGGGTGACAAGTCGACAGTTCATGCGATAGTATGGAATAGATCTGATGAATAGACCTGATAGATATAGGATGGTCTTCCGGGAAGACATTTCCACTGGAGACATCAAGACCTTGCAGACAGCGTTGCCCACACACGTCTTCCACACATTCCTTGCAGTGCCATCGGTTGACAACAGAAAGGGTGGGCATCGACACACAGGCAAGACTCCTAACACTTTCTATACCACTGTTGCCTAATATTACATAAATGCTGAGAAGTGTCGACTTTATGAGCCAAATCCTGAGGAAAAATCTAAATTTGAACTCGGTGAAAATAAGCCACAAAGTTCAGTTTTCTTGGGTATACCTGAATTATTAAGCCTCGGATTTTACAACAACTATTATTTTAAGTTCTAACTTAGTAGTAGCAAGACCAGAGTAATTACTAATCTTTGTCCTCTCAACAAGAACTTGTGGTGAGCTTATTAGTCTTGTATCAGGACTCAGAGTTTACTCTGCCACTCGTACCTAAACACTGAGTCCTGATACAAGACTAATAAGCTCACCACAAGTTCTTGTTGAGAGGACAAATATTAGTAATTATTCTGGTCTTGCTACTGCTAAGTTAGAACTTAAAATAATAGTTGTTGTAAAATCCGAGGCTTAATAATTCAGGTATACCCAAGAAAACTGAACAAAGTTTATTTTTACACTAGTGTTTGATCCCATGTTTGTCACCTCCTCCCCTCACCCCTTTCCTTTCTTCTCTTCCCTTTCATTTCCCGTCTCCCTCTCCCCCCCTCTATTTTTTCGTGGCTTATTTTCACTGAGTTCAAATTTAGATTTTTCCTTAGCGAAACTAGTGGTTTCAGGCATCTCAATAAATTGTTTATAAAGTATGGTATTTTGCATTCAGTTTTATCCCCGAGAGATACCATCCTGAGATGTGACACGAGACCTCTTCCCTGAGCTCGTTGGTTTAACTAATATTCACGTAGTCGACTTATATAGCCTCGTATTCTTTCTAGTAAGATGGTTTTTAGAGTACGTATAGGTTTAGGATCTTTGATATAGGTGTATGCGCAGATAGTCTCAGAAGGTAAATAAATATTTCCAGAAGTCTTGAGCAATACTTTAATGTAGTTGATTCAGGGTTCATGACTGACTAATTTATCTTCCAGGAAGAAGTTACAATCCTCGGGGGTAGAGACAAGTGAACGGTCAGGTAAACACTGGGAAAGGAATGCTTGTGTTGGGCTGAGTGTCTCAAGTTAGGGAGCTCTTTCTCTTTCTCTTTCTCTCGACTCCATCAAGCAGCTCTCTTACTGATAAACAGCCTGGTAAATAACTTATATACAAATAGATAACATGTAACATTAGCAACCCTCATTAACTCGACATGGTTCACATGGTCGGCTTGGAAACACTTGGTCAAGTTTCAAACATAACATGTTAATTACTATGACACTCCCTTGTGGTAAAGATTACTGTGCTATAATGCAGTAATGAAATATTTTGTGTGTATCTCAATTAAATATCAATTTGCATACTTGGCAAGATAGTTGCACATCAGTGATGTACGCTATTAAATGTACATCAGGAATCCTACATATATACTCCCTATATACATATTCAAATAATCTCTTCATTACATAACAAAATAGCATAAATCTATAAAATATCTTAAAAAAGTCTTCGTAAACAGACACGTACTGTGCTATAATTAGCCAAGCACACAAAAGGTAGAATGTTTTAGCCACACTGAGCCCGGGTACTCTGTGTCATCCAGGTTATAGGGAGAAGACTTTCTCCTTTTGTGTTCTATAGCCACAGTAAACAATCCACCACCTGGGTGTTGCATAACAGTACAAAATAATACAATGGAATACACCAAAAACTTCTAACATTGTCTTGACCAACACAGTTGATTCTTAGTAGTCATCTGAGCTCAAAGAAAAACAAACTTTGCACTTCAAAGATTGTCTTCTCCAAGGCTGGCATTATCAACATTAGCAACTCAATTGTTTACGTAAGAAGCAAAGATATTATTTACTTTAAACATAAAATAAAATTATATCATGAGACACAGTCTCACGTATACAACAAAAAAATATTTAATATATATTTCCCGAAACTAAAAAAACAGCAAAAAAATTCAACAGCAACAAAATTACAACAAGGCCTCAATATATATATATGCCTTATTAAAGTTGCATTTCCTAAAGCAAAATCTTTTAGATATTATTTTGGCCTCACAATTAAAAAAAAAAAGATGCAATAGAAAAGTTCAAATTGTCTTATAAGTGATATGATTTACACAGAGACATTCCACTACACAAGGCATGTTTCAACCTGAAATGTTGACAAATGGTTCAGAGAACCATTAGACACATGTGCAACACAAGTGTTGCACATGTGTCTAATATGTTTCAACCTATTTGGCCAGCTGTAGAGATATAAAAGTGTATTCTGTAACATACATCATTTCAGAAAATAGGGTCACTACCTATACCAATTAATTTTCTAGTTAAATTTTTATTTTATTTTCAAAATTATGTGACTATTCTCTTGGGCTTAAAAAATAGTGATATTTTTACAAAATTAACAAGGAACTGAACATATATACTTAACTTTAAGTATGCGGTGTGTGTCTCTAACAGTCCAAATACTGTTTTATCAAATGTCACAAAGATATATGTATATATATATATATATATATATATATAGAAAGAGAGGTAGGCATCTCTAGGTACAGAGTTTGCTTTAATCTCTATTTTAGGGATTAGAGTATTTTTGACTGGTGGTAAACAGGTTACATAGAGCCTTATTGACCTTTGTATAGTCGACAGGCTTTAAATCCCATTAATCTACCAACCAGCCAAATCTTTAATACCGTCACTAAGTATGCTCTACCTGTCTGTATCATTCCTAATACTAAAGGCATGACAGTATCGACAATATGCGGGAAACGTTTCGCCACTGGTGATCTTTTCTCCAATTCTAGGACTGAGAAAGCCACCAATGACGAAACGTTTCTTTCAATAAAATGTCCTAAGTAAACATATGTGTGTATATTTTAACTAATACTTCTTTCAAGTATCTAATACCATCTCTCAGAGTTTGCAGTGTCTCTCTGTAACGAGCCAAAAAGTTTTGCCAACAGTTTAATTCTATTCCTGTGTGTGTGTGTATTGTCTCTCCGTAACAGACCAAACACTCCTTCTCAACCATCTCATACCATTCTTCTAAGAATGCAGTGTCTCTCTATGAAAGAGACTGAACACTTTTCTCAACTGTCGTTCCTTCACAAACCAGCCTTCATGAGCCAAATAACAAGTGAACATCAATAACAATAACAATTACACGGAGTTCATTCTCCGTTGGAGCACTCTCAGGCATACCTGGCTCCGTTGGAGCACTCTCAGGCATACCTGGCTCCGTTGGAGCACTCTCAGGCATACCTGGCTCCGTTGGAGCACTCTCAGGCATACCTGGCTCCGTTGGAGCACTCTCAGGCATACCTGACTCCGTTGGAGCACTCTCAGGCATACCTGGCTCAGTTAGAGCACCTTCAGGCATACAAATGGTAATAAAACACAATATTTCAGTCTCTTCTGGCATTTCCAGTGTCATGTCTTGAGACTTACGTCTTCCATATTATGAATCCAGAATTATTTCTTCATATTCCTCGTTATTCTGTAAAGAATTATGTCACGTGTTATACTATAATTCTCCTCATAAATATAATTCATAAGGATTATAGCAACTGTCACAGTTGGGGGTAATGTAATTCGTTACATTAGTTTCAGAACACTGATCAGTATTAGTTTGCAACACGTTATCACGATTAGTTCTGTATATTTTTTTGTCATCAAGGGTTCAGGGTTCAGGGTGGTAGGGGGTTGCAGGTTCAAAAGGGTTTCATTCCACTCGGTGTTCAAATTTTCATTTTTTTACCTCCTTTGAGAGGAAGTGAAGAACATAGTGAAGAACAAGGTCATAACAGTACTTGTACTCCGTCTGTGGGGGAGAGAACAGATGAGAAACATTTAGGATTGAAACTCACAATTGTGACTGAGGGAGAGTTCAGTCCTGTGTCCGGAAGTGCTCGAGGCTGGTGAAGGGCTTTTGATCCGAGAAATGGGAAGTGCCGTCCCTTTCCTCGGATCAGTCGTGCTTATCTTTTGTTACCCAGGCACTTTATGGCTCCTTTGGGCTTAGCGCTTCAAATATTAATAATACTAATAATAATAATAATAGTAACACTGGTCTGCATGATTTTTTTATTGACTCTATGGTATCTTTTTCGGTATATATATATATATATATGGAAAATAGTGATTCGTTGTGTTTTTTATTCCTCTCTATCACATCAGGTTGTCAAGTTATACGGAAACTTTTCTCTTTTCGTATAACATAAGTAAATGAGAAAGTGGTATATTACCAATTAAAATGCTTACCTTATATTGAATTAAATGTTAAATCTAATACATTTTTCTTTATTTTCAGATTATTAATATGTCTAGAGGCTGCATAAATTCACCAGACATATTTTGCTATGTTCTGCGGGCAATTCACCTTCAGATTCCCGGAGCAACATTACTCCTTTATTGAAGCGCTGCTACTGTGCTTATTTTGGCTGCAAACTTGGAGACCAGGACAAACCATTTGCACCACACAAAGCTTGCAAGAGTTGCATCAGTAAGCTCCAAATGTGGTCAGTTGGAAAACTTAAATGTATGCCCTTTGGAGTACCAATGGTATGGCGGGAGCAGATGAACCACCATGATGACTGCGACTTTTGTATGACTAAAGTAGCTGGACTCAACAAGAAGACTAAAGATCGCATAATATACCCAAATATTCCTTCAGCAATAAGGCTGTTCCACACTCTGAAGATATTCCTGTACCTGTGCCACCTGAGACATGGTAAATTTCATCAGAGTCTGATACCAGTGATTCTAAGGAGATGGAAGTAGATTATGAATCATCAACAAATGACGATCCCAAACCCTTCAACCAAGTTGAGCTCAATGACTTGGTGAGAGACCTTAACCTTCCAAAAGAAAGTGCACAGTTACTTGGCTCTAGACTGAAGGAACACAGGCTTCTAGCTCCTGGAACAACATTCGCTTGGTACCGTCATCGTGAAGCGGAATTCACTCAGTTCTTTGACAAAGAGGAATCTTTACTTTTCTGTTCAAATATTTCTGGCCTTATTGAACACATGGGGATGTCATATAAAGCAGATGAATGGAGACTCTTCATTGATTCTTCTAAAAGAAGTTTAAAGTCTGTACTTCTCTACAATGGCAACACAGTTTCATCTGTGCCAATTGGCCATAGTGTCCAAATGTCAGAAACGTACGCAAATATGAAGACACTAATATCTGCAATCAAGTACCAGAATCACAATTTTCTCATTTGTGGTGATTTAAAAGTTATTGCTCTCCTACTAGGTCTTCAATGCGGATACACCAAATATCTCTGTTTTCTGTGTCTTTGGGATAGTAGGGCAGACAGCCAGCACTATAAACAAAAAGACTGGCCACCAAGAACCAGCTTCTTACCCGGAAATCACAACGTGAAAACTATGCCACTAGTTGACCCCAAGAAAATTCTGCTGCCATCACTCCACATCAAATTAGGGCTTATGAAAAATTTTGTGAAGGCTTTGAACAAGAATGGAACTGCTTTTAAGTACCTGGAATCAAAGTTTCCTGGTATAAGTGAAGGCAAGCTAAAGGCAGGAATCTTTGTTGGCCCTCAGATTCGGAAATTGATGAAGGACAAGCATTTTGATGAAGCATTAGCAGGTGTCGAGGTGAATGCCTGGTTTTCATTCAAACAGATTGTCCACAACGTCCTGGGAAACAGGCGCTTCCCTGAATATGAAAAAAAACAATCCAAGACCTGATTTCAAGTTTCCAACAACTTGGGTCTAGAATGATTGTGAAGATGCACATTTTGCACTCACATCTTGACAATTGTGGGGACTACAGTGAGGAGCAAGGAGAGCGGTGGTTCCATCAGGATATTTGCAACATGGAAACTCGATACCAGAGCAAGTGGAATGTCATCATGATGGCGGATTACTGCTGGTCATTGAAACGTAATGGTCTCGATGCACAGCACAAGAGAAAATCAAAGCGGTCCTCCTTCCTTTGATTCAATATGTAGGCTAACCATTAGCAGCATATTTTTTTAATAAAATCATTTGATTTGATTCATGTTGATTTGTAATTCATATGTTCTTAAAAATAACAGAATGTGCTTTTCCATGATTACTTCCCTAATTTTAATAAAGTAACACTTTATTAAAAATTCACATTTATTATCATTAATTTGTATTTTATTCAAAATCCTTACGTGATAGAGCAAAATGGTTTAGATATTTACAGTCAGCAGCCCAAGAATATTTAAGATCGCAGCCATGAATAAAAATAAAAATTAAAAACATTCCAAATGCAGACCAGTGTAATAATTGATCTTGTTCAGTAAAAATATATTTCAAAACTATCCTTTGATATTCTAAATCTATAAGAAATTGATAGACTCTTGTGGTTGTATCCTGCTCATATAGATCAAAATTTTATGTCATTCTAAATACTGTACCTGGACAAAATAGCTGCAAGTTCAGAACTGAAAAATATATAAAAATATATACAGGTTTATTAATTAAATTTCAATACAACATCTGAATTTTTTTATGCTGAAACTAAATACACACACACACACACACACACACACACACACACACACACACACGCTCACACACACACACACACACACGTTCACACACACACACGTTCACACACACACACACACACACACACACACGCTCACACACACACACACGCTCACACACACACACACACACACACACACACACACACACACACACGCTCACACACACACACACACACGCTGTCTCACACACACACACACACACACACATGGTGGCCTGGTGGCTAAAGCTCTCGCTTCACGCACGGAGGGCCCGTGTTCGATTCCCCGCGGGGCGGAAACATTTCGAAGTGTTTCCTTACACACACACACACACATACAACAGGCCTAGTGTCGAATCGACTAACCATGTGCCTAGGACAAAATGGTAACTAACTAACACACACATATTCTCTCTTAGTCCCTTCAGGAGAAAAAATGCTTTAATCCTGGTGAAAGCCTCTTGATCCAAGGAATTGGAGCTACCATCCCGTTCCTTGGATTAAACATGATTACCTTCCATTCTCCAGGCACTGTTATGACTTCTCCAATTGATATAATTAAAAATGCTGAATTTTCAGTATTATTTTTTTTTATTAACACATCGGCCGCCTCCCACCAAGGCAGGGTGGCCCGAAAAAGAAAAACTTTCATCATCATTCACTCCATCACTGTCTTGCCAGAGGGGTGCTTTACACTACAGTTATAAAACTGCAACATTAACACCCCTCCTTCAGAGTGCCGGCACTGTACTTCCCATCTCCAGGACTCAAGTCCGGCCTGCCGGTTTCCCTGAATCCCTTCATAAATGTTACTTTGCTCACATCCTCCAAGCAACTAACGACCCCCCGTCCCCTCTGTCCCCCCGTCCCTTCGTCCCCCAGTCCCCTAGCGTCTAGGATGCGACCCCTCAGCAGCTCCAGTACCTATTGATTGCTAGGTGAACGAGGGGATCACGAAATTTAACTCATACGTCTCACCCTCTCCACGGTTTGAACCATCGGAGCAGAGTGGGTTTAGGAGTGGGACTAACCATGTTGGAGTGGGACTAACCATGTTGGAGTGGAACTAACCATGTTGGAGTGGGACTAACCATGTTGGAGTGGAACTAACAATGTTGGAGTGGGACTAACCATGTTGGAGTGGAACTAACAATGTTGGAGTGGGACTAACCATGTTGGAGTGGAACTAACAATGTTGGAGTGGAACTAATAATGTTGGAGTGGAACTAACCATGTTGTTGGTGAGCTGGGGTCGGTGCCGCCTGACAGTGTGGACGGCCTGGAAGACGTCTACCTCGCCGTGTTGGATCACTTGCTCGATGCAAGCGTTGGCCGCGCAGTACACTCCTGCGCGACTCATACCATCGCTAAGGACAAACATTTATTAGAGAATTACCAACGTTTCGGTGGAAATTCACCCGTCATCAAGTCTGTGTTGAAAGGCGAGATTTGCAGACAGATATGGTAAAAAAAATGGAGTGGAGGAGCACTATGCTAAGCAAACCCAGATTAATGCGAAAAATTTATATAAATAAAGACTGATCATATATATATATATATATATATATATATATATATATATATATATATATATATACTTCTTTAATACTGAGGGAATTCTGCTTTGAGTGAAACACTTGCAAAGGAAACAAATTATCTAGCAGGACTTTCCTGCTAGATTATTTCCTTGTCAAGTCGTTGCCACAATAAAATGTCCCATTAGTTGCACTTGTGTTCTTTTACCTAACATATTGTCGGTAATTTTACCATCATTATTACGATATATTTTACTATGAAAAAAGCATGTTCAGTCATTCCACTTACTCCCCTCATAACACTTCCACAAGACAATATAAAACGTTCGGAATTTTTAGTAATTTCCTCGTCTCCAAACACAAGCATTATCATGTCAGAACACTCATAACTTATTTGTTCCTGAATGATGTCGCACGTTTCATTATCTCTCAGTCTTGCAGACTGCAATGTTGCAAGCATAGACTTGATCCTGTTCATCGAGACTGTTATTCAAGGTTCATCAAAATATTAGCTCACAGTTCACCTGCGTTCTGGTGATTTATTGCTTTCTTGAAGGTAGTCCCGGTTAATCACACTTCTATCATAATTTATTTTATTGTCATGATCCACGGGCCATAGATAATGGTCTCAGGGTCCAGTGGTTGGTTCACTGGGCTTCTGTTTTAGGAAAGTAAATTACTAGCCAAAGGATATTATGTGCGGTTAGTATTTCTAACGGCTGCACCACGGCTGTTCACGTGATTTCCAACCTCTGCCCATGTGATCTGGCATTAGCCAATCAGAGGCCTGCCTTTTGAATGCCTCAGTGCCGGGCGGCCTAGTAGATCAGTATCATCCGGAGTAGGCATACGAGACGGACACAGGCATAGGCTCTCAGCTCCCATATATCCAACGCCTCATTAAACGCTATGGGAGCTGAGAGCCTATGCCTGTGTCCGTCTCGTAGGCTACCGGATGGAACTGATCTCTAGGCCGCCCGGCACTGAGGCATTCAAGGCAGGCTATCATTGGCTAATGCCAGATCACATGGGCAGAGGTTGGAAATCACGTGAACAGCCGTGGTGCAGCCGTTAGAAGTACGAACCGTACAATTACACATATAAAAGCCATATGATAAAATCACTTTACAATTTTATGAACACACACACACACACACACACACACACACACACACCTGCACCATAGCGTCAAATTTTAAAACTCCTGACTAGCAGGTAGAGTTACTCAGCAACAGAGGACTACTCACGGACTGACCACCACCACAGGACCGTAGCCGGTACGTTGTCTCCAGCGCTCCACCATGTTCATCAACTCAACGAGGGCGTTAGTGGAGGTGGGAACTTTGTGTCCTTGTGGCCAACACATGAGCTGGAAGAGATGGCAGGTCTTGGGCTCTGCCTTGATACCTGCCATCAACTCCGTCAAGGACACAATCTGTGTAGAATACATAGTACAGAAAGTCTCGTAGTGTGTGTATGCGTGTATGAGTATATACTTCCAAACTGTCTTTTTTGCGCATTAGCAACAATAAACTGGGTTTGATAACACAATAAACGTTATAGGAAGAATGTAACAAGCCAGACAGATCCATCACTGATGAACGTCAGCCCAGTCAACAGTGACTGTTGAACGTCAGTACCTTCTTGCTGATTTTGAACACCCAGGAGCGGATGTTCTGGTAGTGTTGATGACTGACGTGGTCGATGGTAAACACCGACCCATACTTCATGGATTTCTGTTTTTCTGGCCAAAACGGTGGGTAGTTCTGTTGCAGGGAAGGAGTTGCAAGAATTAATCAATGTAAATTAAATTGGAAGGCTTTAAAAATAAAATCATAGCATGGAAAAGCAACTCTGCGTATACACACAGTTAACCATAATTAACTTTAGTGAAAAAACAGTTGTTTTCTCAGGTTTGGAACCTATCGACTGCAGGTGGGTCATTAACGCTTTCGCCTATAAATCACATATTAAGGTTAATTTAATCCCTGAAATGGGGATTAATGCCAAATGTTTTTCTCGTGAGTGTTTCACCGTATGATGCCTCAGCTGGGTCACAATACCGTGACTGGTTCACAATACCGTGACTGGGTCACAATACAGTGACTGGGTCACAATACCGTGACTAGTTCACAATACCGTGACTGGGTCACAATACCGTGACTGGTTCACAATACCGTGACTGGTTCACAATATCGTGACTGGTTCGCAATACCGTGACTGGTTCACAATACCGTGACTGGGTCACAATACAGTGACTGGGTCACAATACCGTGACTGGTTCACAATACCGTGACTGGTTCACAATACCGTGACTGGTTCACAATGCCGTGACTGGTTCACAATACCGTGACTGGTTCACAATACAGTGACTGGTTCACAATGCCGTGACTGGTTCACAATACCGTGACTGGTTCACAATACCGTGACTGGTTCACAATACCGTGACTGGTTCACAATACCGTGACTGGTTCACAATATCGTGACTGGTTCGCAATACCGTGACTGGGTCACAATACAGTGACTGGGTCACAATACCGTGACTGGGTCACTGTACAGTGACTGGGTCACAATACCTTGACTGGGTTACAATACCGTGACTGGGTCACGGTATAGTGACTGGGTCACAATACCATGACTGGGTCACAATACCATGAATGGGTCACTGTACAGTGACTGGGTCACAATACCGTGACTGGTTCACAATACCGTGACTGGTTCACAATACCGTGACTGGTTCACAATATCGTGACTGGTTCGCAATACCGTGACTGGTTCGCAATACCGTGACTGGGTCACAATACCGTGACTGGGTCACTGTACAGTGACTGGGTCACAATACCGTGACTGGGTCACAGTATAGTGACTGGGTCACAATACCGTGGGTCTAACAATTCACTTATAACCTGCATCAGACAATGGCCCACCACGGACTACTGTCCATCCGGGACCATAAAGTTGTTGGACCATAAGGATCCTGGACCATATGGTTTCTGGACCATAAGGATCCTGGAACACATGGCTGCTGGACCATAAGGTTCCTGGACTATAAGGATACTGGAACACATGGTTCCTGGACAATAAGATTCCTGGACCATAAGGTTGGCGGACCATAAGGTTGGCGGACCATAAGGTTGGCGGACCATAAGGTTGGCGGACCATAAGGTTGCTGGATCATAAGGTTCTTGGACCATAAGGTTCCTGGACTACAAGGTTGCTGGACCATAAGGTTCGTCTCCTAAGTGTCGCTGAAGTGGCTCTCTTGCGCCTCCACTTAAGTTGCCACACGAATGAATACGTTAAGTGACACTTTAAGTGGCTGGTCTTTACGTTGGTGTCGTGACCTTGACTTAAGGATAAGTCAATCCCAGTATCCCCTTCCTCGGATCATACCTGTTTACCTCCCATTCCTCACGCCCTGTGTGACCTTTATGGGTTTAGCACTTCCCCGTTACTGTAATAAAAATAAGTGGGAGAAAAGTGCTGAAATTAATATTGTTGTTGACAAATCGATGTAGAAGCGCAGACCCGGAGGGGTCAAACGGCGCCTCAAAAACGTTAGATAAATGACGTTTATTCCAGGAAAGGGAGATGAGCTCCAATTCCTTTAATCAAGAGCCCTTCACCAGTCTCAAGGCAACTCCCTCGAAGGGGAAGTGTTCAGTGGATTATTATGCAAATTTACACTAAATTCACATATAAGAATTTACACTAAATTCACATATAAGAATTTACACTAAATTCACATATAAGAATTTACACTAAATTCACATATAAGAATTTACGCTATATTCACATATAAGAATTTACACTAAATTCACATATAAGAATTTAAGCTAAATTCACATATAAGAATTTACACTAAATTCACATATAAGAATTTACACTAAATTCACATATAAGAATTTACACTATATTCACATATAAGAATTTACACTAAATTCACATATAAGAATTTACGCTAAATTCACATATAAGAATTTACACTAAATTCATATATATTTGAAAATACACTTTTGAATTTATTATGGTCTCTGAAAGTTAGAAATTTGTTAATATGAATGAATTTGAAATTTAAATTATGATTTCATAACAGACAAACTCATACAGCAACCTAAACTAATCTAACCTAACCTAACCTAACCTAAACTAATCTAACCTAACCTGACCTAACCTTATCTAACCTAATCTAACCTAACCTAACCTAACCTAACCTAAACTAATCTAATCTAACCTAACCTAACCTAACCTAACCTAAACTAATCTAATCTAACCTGACCTAACCTTATCTAACCTAACCTAACCTAACCTAATCTAGCCTACCCTAATCCAACCTAACTTAACCTAATCTAACCTAACCTAACCTAGTGTGATCTAACCTAACCTAGCCTAACCTAACTTAACCTAGTGTGATCTAACCTAACCTAGCCTAACCTAACTTAACCTAGTGTGATCTAACCTAACCTAGCCTATCCTAACCTAACCTAGTGTGATCTAACCTAACCTAGCCTAACCTAACTTAACCTAACGTAACGTAACCTAACATAACCTAACTAGCTTAACCTACTCTAAGCCACCACCTGACCTGGCTTATCATAAGCCGTCTATGAATCTTCATAACGATATTTTGTTGTTTCCTTGAGAAGGGGAAGAGATCTTGGGTAGGGGGGAAGTTACCTTAGGTAGGGGAGACGGGACCTTGTGTAGGGGGTAATGGGACCTTGGAAATTTGGGATTGAGACCTTGGGCAGGGGGGAATGGGACCTTGGGCAGAGAGGGAATGGGACCTTGGGTAGGGGGAATGGGACCTTGGGCAGGGGGTAATGGGACCTTGGGTAGGGGGAATGGGACCTTGAGCAGGGGGACTGGGACCTTGAGCAGGGGGACTAGGACCTTGGGCAGGGGGCTGGGACCTGGAGCAGGGAGGAATGGAACCTTGGGCAGGGGGCTGGGACCTGGAGCAGGGAGGAATGGAACCTTGGGCAGGGAGGCTGGGACCTGGAGCAGGGAGGAATGGAACCTTGGGCAGGGGGCTGGGACCTGGAGCAGGGAGGAATGGAACCTTGGGCAGGGGGGCTGGGACCTGGAGCAGGGAGGAATGGGACCTTGGGCAGGGGGGAATGGAATCTTTAGGTGACACAATTATTATAATAATATAATTAAATTCCAGTAATAATATATAATTATATAATAATCTTTGATAAAATGTGTTAAGCACATAAGACCTAGGTGGGGGAAACTCAGCACTCAAGGAGGCACACGTAGGAGCTGGCATAGCATCAATATAACCTAAAACGTGTGTAATGAGATGCAGCATCCAGAGAAACACACTTGGGTAAGATAAATTACTTGAAAATGGCAATAAAAAAAAACCAGGACTGAAACGGAAGACTGAGCTAAAAGATTTAAATGGAAGATTTAAGTGGAAAGTTTTAGAGGAAGTTTTTAAGTGGATTATTGTTATCTAAATGGTAGATATTTACTGGAGTCTGAGTGTGACCAGAGACTCGTGAAGCTGTGGGAGTAGATTCATCTGGGAGTGAACTTGAACCTATATGAAAACAATCCCGTGTAACAAAGACCAGTGTTACTGGATCTTGATCTTTGTTAACTGAACTTTCACTGACACTCACAGCATTATTTTAGAAAAGTCAATTAAAAACCGACATTAGATCCTTTCTTTACAAACGCCAAAGTGTCTGACCACTTGTAAATGAGAAGAGACGCTTTATTAACTTTAAATTACTAATAAATTTCTCATTATGTGAGAGATAACTGATATTAATAAAATATTTGACCATCTGAGTATCTTTATCAGCGTAATAACAATCGCTAATTGTGTTTTTTTGTGGGGCAGAGAGAAAATTTCTCTATTAAAACAATCAAGGCAAATAAATTAAGAAAAATATATTGCGTGTCTTGGCTAAAAAATAGTTGATTTAATTTTATATTGAGAATAAATACAATATGAAGAAAGCAAAACTGTTTTGACCTCTCAGTTTAAACATAATGAAAAATAATGTTATTAGTTAACGGAATCACAATTTTTTTTATATATAGATGAATGGTATACAATACAAAGACTTAGACACACCTGCAACATCTGTGGTTCTTTAAAGAAACCCAGATGTTAAACATGTGTTTAAAGCTTCATCCAAAAAGATTAGCAACCCAAAAAATTAACATCTAAAAAATTTAACGTCCACAAAATTTAACATCGAAGTACTATTTATTCTGTATTAACAAAAAGGGGATTTTTTTTAATTTGTTTGATCATTCGGTTGACTGATTATACAGGCGACTGGTGAGGCAGGGCAGGTGTTTCCCCCTGGCAAGCATCACACAGCTGGTGAGACAGGGCAGGTGTCTCCCCCTGGCAAGCATCACACAGCTGGTGAGACAGGGCAGGTGTCTCCCCCTGGCAAGCATCACACAGCTGGTGAGACAGGGCAGGTGTCTCCCCCTGGCAAGTATCACACATCTGGTGAGGCAGGGCAGGTGTCTCCCCCTGGCAAGTATCACACATCTGGTGAGGCAGGGCAGGTGTCTCCCCCTGGCAAGCATCACACAGCTGGTGAGACAGGGCAGGTGTCTCTCCCTGGCAAGCATCACACAGCTGGTGAGACAGGGCAGGTGTCTCCCCCTGGCAAGCATCACACAGCTGGTGAGGCAGGGCAGGTGTCTCCCCCTGGCAAGCATCACACAGCTGGTGAGGCAGGGCAGGTGTCTCCCCCTGGCAAGCATCACACAGCTGGTGAGGCAGGGCAGGTGTCTCCCCCTGGCAAGCATCACACAGCTGGTGAGGCAGGGCAGGTGTCTCCCTGGCAGCATCACACAGCTGGTGAGGCAGGGCAGGTGTCTCCCTGGCAAGCATCACACAGCTGGTGAGGCAGGGCAGGTGTCTCCCCTGGCAAGCATCACACAGCTGGTGAGGCAGGGCAGGTGTCTCCCCCTGGCAAGCATCACACAGCTGGTGAGACAGGGCAGGTGTCTCCCCCTGGCAAGCATCACACAGCTCTCAAAGAATGGTTCACCTCTCGTCTTACTACGTGTGGTTCCCTACTTTGGTGCAGTTGAATTGTTGTTTTTGCAAGACGTCTAAAACAAGACAATCTCTTGGTTAAATTCTTGGTAATGCTGGAATTGTTTTTATCACCAATGAGGACATTATTAGTGTTCGAAGTTCACACACATTGAATTAGAACATCTATTGCAACAGCTGCACGACAGATGTAGTTGAATATAATAGAAAGGACAGTTTCTAACACATGCTTGTATAGGAATCCTGTAGGAAAGAAGGAGTCAATGTTTAATATATTAAAAAATATATATTTACATTTTCTAGCAAAATTTAAATGATTGAGGGAGAATATATTAAATATATTATTAACTTCAACTGTCATAATTATCATATGCCTTGGAAAGAAACAAATTCTTGTCAATCTGCTGTCTTAGCGTGAAGAAATGGTTGGTCTACTCTGTTGCTATCTCAATCACATTCCTGACTGAGGATCATAATTAGACACAGCTTATTTTGCTAGGCTCTTGTTTGTAAGAGTAGACTCAAAGATGCAATAAAAGTCAAACAAAATACTGAAACTTTGCTGAGTGAAGCAATTTGACAAAGAACTTCTGCCAGCAGGAATGAGCGTTGGGTAAATGAATATATAACGTAATGAAACATTTATTGGGACAACGTTTCGTTCACAAGGGCCGTTGTCAAGCCAATACATCCATTACATGGTCGACGCCTTAATAAATGTCGCGTTAAGTTTAATTCGTGTCCATTTACCCAACTCTCGTCGGTATTTCTGCTAGTAATGACGCAGGAAGGGATGTCTAGCCAATGTACTAAAAAGTCTGGAAAAAAACATTGTTGGGAATTCATTTGTCTTTGTAATGTGAAGTTTTATCCATTTAAATAAAAAGTATATAAAGGGCATACATAACTAGCAACAATATGATCAAAGTTCCATCACCAATCATTGATAAAAAACATCCAGGGGTAATGGGCTGTGTTGCTTTTATGCAAATAAGGAACACGGCTCACTCTGAGAAGTAATAATGGAAATAATATTTTATTAATAGGTGAAAACACGCAGAAAATATTTTCACAAAATGTATTCCAAGTGTCAATTCAATGAGTAGGTAAGGTAAGGGTGTCTCTTAACACATTAACTTAATATAGAGCGTTCATACCACAACGTTTGTGGGGTTACACAGTAACACCACAGCAGTACAATCATGGTCAAAGACCAGAGACCAAAGATCTCCAATGGTCTGGGACGTGGGCCACTCCGTCACTATGTAGTCTCGTGGGTGGGTGTAACCCTGCAAAGAGGAGACCAATCTCCTTGGGTACTGCAGCAGTGCCTTGCTAAAGAAACATCAATCATATAGAACTAGAGTGTTCACAACTTTTTGGACGTGGTTGTGTTGGCCAGCCATAGAAAAAATGAAAATCAAGACAGAATATGGATTCAAGTCCTACGAAACAAATTTTTTTTTCTCAGATTCTAAGACAATAATAAAAAAAATGAAGCCGAAGATCAGTTGTAAACACTGTAGCTGTACACTGAGTGTGAGGCTGTACACTGAGTGTGAGGCTGTACACTGAGTGTGAGGCTGTACACTGAGTGTGAGGCTGTACACTGAGTGTGAAGCTGTACACTGAGTGTGAGGCTGTACACTGAGTGTGAGGCTGTACACTGAGTGTGAGGCTGTACACTGAGTGTGAGGCTGTACACTGAGTGTGAGGCTGTACACTGAGTGCAGGCTGTACACTGAGTGTGAGGCTGTACACTGAGTGTGAGGTATGACAATGAGTGGGTCTTAAAACACGAAGGCAGGTATACAAGGAACTCAAGTTAAGAGGATGTTTAGAAAGCATCAGCAGTGTGAATACTTACATCAAATAAGAATGATGAGAATAACATAACATATCTCAACACTGATGCATTATAGGTATTTAAAGTTTCTACTGGATATATGAGTATACAGTATATATGATATATATATATATATATATATATATATATATATATATATATATATATATATATATATATATATATATATATATATATATATATATATATATATATATATATATATATATATATATATATATATATATGTGAGGCTGTACACTGAGTGTGAGGCTGTACACTGAGTGTGAGGCTGTACACTGAGTGTGAGGCTGTACAATGAGTGGGTCTTTAAAACACGAAGGCAGGTATACAAGGAACTCCAAGTTAAGAGGATGTTTAAGAAAAGCATCAGCAGATGTAGAAATACTTACATCAAATAAGAATGATGAGAATAACATAAACATATCTCAACACTGATGACATTATAGGTATTAAAGTTTGCCTACGTGGGATATATGAGTATACAGTATATATGTATTATATATATATATATATATATATATATATATATATATATATATATATATATATATATATATATATATATATATATATATATATATATATATATATATATATATATATATATATATATATATATATATATATATAATATTATTGTACCCACGAACGAGTGGTATTGATCAATAACAACACTGTGACTAACCAAAGCTCTGTCTAGTCGCAGTGTTGTTATTGATCAATACCACTCGTTCGTGGGTACAATAATATAGAATGAAATTAGCTCAGAGGCATCCACACCACCGTATGTTCTCGGATGACGGGTACAACATCTAGCTTGGCTGGATGCGTCATTCTTGAGAATTGTGTGGGCCCGTTGACTAGAGCGTCATCTGTTTTTCCCTCACCATGAGGCGGGCCAAAGCAGCATGGGTTCGACTTCTTGGCTAGTCGCAGTGTTGTTATTGATCAATACCATTCGTTCGTGGGTACAATAATACCCACGAACGAGGGGCTTGGACTTCCAGCAAGCGTGCGTGAGCGTGTTAGATAGGAGCGAATGGAGACAAATAGTTTATAGGACTTGACGTGCTGTTGGAGTGTGAACAAGGTAACATTTATGAAGGGTTTCAGGGAAACCGGCAGGCCGGACTTGATTCCTGGAGATGGGAAGTACAGTGCCGGCACTCTGAAGGAGGGGTGTTAATGTTGCAGTTTTGTAGCTGTAGTGTAAGCACGCCTCTGGCAAGACAGTGATGGAGTGAATGATGATGAAAGTTTTTCTTTGTCAGGCCACCCTGCCTTGGTGGGAAACGGCCTATGAGTTAATAATATATATATATATATATATATATATATATATATATATATATATATATATATATATATATATATATATATATATATATATATATATAACTATGTTGATAATACATAAAGTAATTCCTGTTATTCTGCTGTTGCTTAACAAATCTGTTGTAGAAGAAAGTGCTTTGATGGCAGAATTTGTACACACCAAACCTTTATTTCCTCGTGTACATCCTTCTCTCTTCCTGCGGATTAAACTCTTTTTATTACCAAAGTAACATCAAAACACTTTGTTAAAGATTATACAGCGAGAATTAAGGTTAACATTTCAAGGACACTGGGTTTGATAAGCATCTTACCGAGGCCTCCAGGGGTGAGGGTTGACACAGGACTACGACGGAGGTCACCTCGTGGTCATACACGAGAGACCAAAAGTCGGAGATGGTTGACTTCAGAGGCCACTCGGACACTATGTATTCACGTGGCCTCAAGTACCCCTTCGGAGTCGCCACAAAACACGTGCGGGAAAAGGCATGAGGGGCAAGATGAGGTCAAGAGGGTCAGAGAGATGGGGAGGGAGGTGACTTACAAAGTAACTTGAGGAGGAGGGGTTCTAAACTAAGGTGTGCATGATGCTTTCTCAAACTTGTTGGGATAAAACGGGAAATAGTTAAAAAAAATGGCAAAGTTTTTCACGTTAACTTTAAAAAACACAATGGTTGCAAAAATCTATGAAACACAGACAAAATGGACAAAAATAAAACATGCGTAGAATAACTGGGAGTTCGAAAACAGTGGCATTTAAAAAAAATATTTTTTTTCG
Source organism: Cherax destructor (assembly GCA_009830355.1). Classification (NCBI taxonomy): domain Eukaryota; kingdom Metazoa; phylum Arthropoda; class Malacostraca; order Decapoda; family Parastacidae; genus Cherax; species Cherax destructor. The sequence continues at coordinate 104,133 of WNWK01003583.1, forward strand.
TTATTGTGATGTGAAGGGGTTGAAAACTGGCTCTGTGGATATCTCAAGAAACTTACAGTTAAAGAGAAAATACTATACTTGCACTATATATGGCAGTATATATTACATTACATATGACATTAAACTGGCAAATTACTATAATGGAACAAACTTTTACACTATTATACCAGATGCGTATATTAAACAAATTGAAGTTAATTTTAAAGATCTTCAATTTACATTACAAAAAAAAAAAAACATAAATAATGTTGATAGAATTACTTGACAAAGCTTCTGATGAGCAAAACGTAGCAGCAATAAAATGTCTCATTAGTTTTACCTGACAAATACTGAACCTATGAGACTAGGAAAGGCTGGCATATACTTACATCAACACAAACTGCGTTAATATAATCAGTATTGGTGTTGCCTTGGAACGACGTGATGTAAGGTCTGAAGTTGTCGGCTGTCAACAATCACAAACTCAGGTTAGATATTTTTTTTTTTGCCTTTAAATTTATGACAGATTTCTATTCATCATAATTTAAAAGTACATAAAAAATACTGTGAGATATAAAATATCAGATATTGTAGATAACTGTGATAAAAATAAACACGTATGTTAAGCTGTAATTATTATTTAATAGAATGGCTTCTTCAGTCTGACAGTCTTCAAGAAAACGTTTCGCCCCAAGCGGCTACTTCAGCTGGTGTGGCGAAACATTTCCTTTAATACATTTCCTTTAATAGAGTTCCTTTAATAGAGTCTCTGACAAACCAAGCCACTATCTGAGTTCAACACTCGTCGTCTTGTTCAACAGAAAGCGAGATATTGTTCAACATTAAAAGGAACATTTACTCTCCTCATAGGAAACAAATTAAATTCCAAAAATGGTGAGAATATCACAATGACCTGTGCGTATGGTGATGTACATACCCTGTGCGCATCACCACACCGTGCACAACCACTGCAGGGTACGCTGAGCACCACCACACCCTGCACAACCACTGCAGGGTATGATGAGCACCACCACACCCTGCACAACCACTGCAGGGTACGCTGAGCATCGACACACCCTGCACATCCACTGCAGGGTACGCTGAGCACCACCACACCCTGCACAACCACTGCAGGGTACGCTGAGCACCACCACACCCTGCACAACCACTGCAGGGTATGATGAGCACCACCACACCCTGCACAACCACTGCAGGGTACGCTGAGCATCGACACACCCTGCACAACCACTGCAGGGTACGCTGAGCACCACCACACCCTGCACAACCACTGCAGGGTACGCTGAGCACCACCACACCTGCACAACCACTGCAGGGTATGATGAGCACCACCACACCCTGCACAACCACTGCAGGGTACGCTGAGCATCGACACACCCTGCACAACCACTGCAGGGTACGCTGAGCATCGACACACCCTGCACAACCACTGCAGGGTACGCTGAGCATCAACACACCCTGCACAACCACTGCAGGGTACGCTGAGCACCACCACACCCTGCACAACCACTGCAGGGTACGCTGAGCACCACCACACCCTGCACAACCACTGCAGGGTACGCTGAGCATCAACACACCCTGCACAACCACTGCAGGGTACGCTGAGCACCACCACACCCTGCACAACCACTGCAGTGTACGCTGAGCACCACCACACCCTGCACAACCACTGCAGGGTACGCTGAGCACCACCACACCCTGCACAACCACTGCAGGGTATGATGAGCACCACCACACCCTGCACAACCACTGCAGGGTACGCTGAGCACCACCACACCCTGCACAACCACTGCAGGGTACGCTGAGCACCACCACACCCTGCACAACCACTGCAGGGTACGCTGAGCACCACCACACCCTGCACAACCACTGCAGGGTACGCTGAGCACCACCACCCTGCACAACCACTGCAGGGTATGATGAGCACCACCACACCCTGCACAACCACTGCAGGGTACGCTGAGCACCACCACACCCTGCACAACCACTGCAGGGTACAGTGATGCGCACAGGTCAAAATAGTACAAAGTACATAGGTGATGGTGACAAAGGAAGGATCTCAAAGGGAAGCAGAGGATTAAGCAATTAAAGAACTATCCAGATAGTTGTTGTTGTTACTTTTATCATTTTTAACCATCAGAACTTTATAAAATAAGGTAATTTATCCCCGTCCTCCTATACAACCCTGAATTTGATGCTGGGGATTAAGGCATTTAATGTGTAAACAAAAACTTGAGACAAAAAGATCAACACATCTTTCATATTTGCAAATAAGTCACCAGCAAAACAATTATATAAATTAATAATGATAATTAATAATAATAATAATAATAATAATAATAATAATAATAATAATAATAATAATAATAATAATAATAATAATAATAATAATAATAATAATGATAATAATAATGAATAATTAATTGTCTGCCTAAGAAAAAATACTCCAGAATGCTTTATTTAGAGCATAAGTGTAAAAGGATCATTATAATATTTATAACTGTAATATTTCTCGTGGACGGTCAATACCGGCTGCAGATATATTATATGCGGAACCTAACACCTCTGGTTGACCCGGAGGCTTCCACTTAGACTGACTTCATCTTAACAGGTATTTCTTCTTACTCTGCCTCCACTTACCTTACCGAAGACGGCCTACGACGCATGCCGAAATATTGCGTCTTGTCTTCCTGAATATTTTTTTTTTACGACAATGGAATAAGCATGTACTCACGGGGAACACAGAGAACATTACGGTTTTTGACTCTGTTGTCTGCGCGATGGCCGCCGGCGCAGTCACCGATGGTGAATCTCGGAGTCATCTTGCAAATTTTCTGAAACATTCGGAAGCAAAGGAAATTAAAATATAATATATATATATATATAATGGAACTGAAATTCGTATGTTGAAGGGAAATCAATTTAATCCTAAATAATAAACACAAAACCCAATAGTTAAGTAATTTGTCTTCTGCCATGCTTATATAGGATAGTTTTGCAATACAAATTATTGCCCACTTTTACCTGTGTGTGCTGTCTCTGCAACACAGACAAAAGTAATAAGGTGATAATTAATACATACCTTTGTAACATGTTAATAACGCCAGGGCCGGAGGAAACACAGGAATGTAGAAAGAAACGTAAATAAAAACTATTCCCATCTCTCACTCTCATCTCTCACTCTCATCTCTCACTCTCATCTCTCACTACGTGTGCTATCGACCCCAGGGGTGAGAGAGACAGGTATGTGCACCAGGCAGGTTGTGCCTCACCATATTAATGGTGCACAATACCGACAATTTGATGAATGAAACACAAGTATTGGGTATCTTTATCGCTCGTCAATAAAAATTCCCACATAGTGCGCATGTGTCTCACTGATCACTTTGTCTCACAAACCAAAGCAGAGGCCAACAACACTGGTCGAGTTCAAATAACAAAGTGAAGGGTACGTGGTTCGTGTACAGCATCGTCAGCTTCCAAGAAGACCTGAAACACACCACCACAGATTAGAAGACTGGTACGAAAATCAGAGAGAGAGAGAGAGAGAGAGAGAGAGAGAGAGAGAGAGAGAGAGAGAGAGAGAGAGAGCAAACCTCAGGATGGACGAGGGTAAACAGTACAGTCTCAATAAGATTTATTATTATAGTATATCCTACACTGTTTCTGATTAGTGTTAACGACATGCCAGAAGACTTTATAGGTAGTCTACACATGAACAGATTACGACGGCAGGGTGACCTCAAGAGACCACGGCAGAGTAAACTAGCGGCTACTGGAGTCCTGCTGGAGTACTGCTGGAGTCCTGCTCTGACAGAGTAAAGACACTGAACGCTGGAAAAAAAAAACCGCAGACTGTATCATGTGATCAACGCTGCGAAGAAAGTGGAGATAGTGTACCATGTGGGTGAGAGCTGGGAAAACACTGCAGACATCGCACCATGTGGGTGAACACTGGGAAAAGAGACCAGACATTGCACCGAGAGTGTAGACACTGGTAAAGGCGATTACAAACATATGGGTGTAGATCAACTCATAAAGTCAGATCAGCACACGGACGACCTGGGAATGAACTTTGTTCACGACCTGTCACCTGCTTGCGGGAAACCCAAAAGCACACAGTGCCTTCAGTGCCACGCTAGAAGTATCAGGAATAAAGTTAGAGGGAATACATTTAAATTTAATATTCCGTAGGTAGAGTAATCCAGAAAGGATACCCACGAAGAGGGGGCATAAAGAAAACAAATTCGTGTCTCTGGTCATATTGTTTATGGTACAGGAGTAAGTAATGTTTTCAATAGCTTCATATCTAATGTAAAATACATATAAATTAATATCAAAGCGGTGAGACGTGGGTTGTTTACAGCGGGTTAGTCAATATCTGTTGGCAGTGGTCAGTCAAATTGTTTACAGCTGTCAGTTAAATTCTGTTTACAGTGGTCAGTCAACATCTTCCTGTCATTACTCAACCACTTGACTTCAGCAGAAGTTTTTTTGTGTGGACAAAAACACAAAAGTTGTACGAAAATTAATATTTTTTGAGACAACATTTCGCAATAAAAAAAAAAAATTTTTTTTTTTTGCAATTTGTGTCTCTGTCTTTCAACTTGACAAAACGTCGTTTCGCCCATAATTTTTTTTATTGCTGTCCCCAATGCTTCCTTGGCATGCTTCGTTTTACCCACTTAAAATATACTTTCGTCTCTCAAAAGTTTGTTTCTGCTTTAAGACACTTTCGTCCCTAGAGACAATTACAAACTACGAAAACAAAACAAAATTGACCCTTAATGCCCGGTCCCAGACCAGGTCTCCTAGTACTTTGTGAAGTTTGTAGCCTATCGACTGTAGGATGGTAATTAATTCTGCATTTTAATTCTCCCAAAAATAGAGATTAAGTTAAACCTCAGTATATATACTGTACACTGAGCGATATGCGCCTCTCGGTGTTTATACACTGAGAAATATGCTCTCCTTCTTTGTATATTTACACAGATACAAATACATATTATTGTAAACTTTACTGAAAAAACATATTACCTAAAATGTTTATGACTGTTTATATATGAGAGTATATATATATATATATATATATATATATATATATATATATATATATATATATATATATATATATATACATATATATATATATATATATATATATATATATATATATATCATTTACCAAACTGCGGCAGGCCAGGATTCGACCCACGACACATTGTTCCGCCTCAAGAGGCCACACAATGTACATGTCACCTTACCAACTGAGCCATCCATCAACAACATGAGCCTAGCGAACTAGGCTTGTTTCATGTTGCGAGGACACTCGTGGCAGTTGTATGCTCAAAGATACAAGACTGCTTGTGGAGGCGAGTATTCAAACAGGAGGAAGTTGAAATTAATCCTTGAGCATACAACTGCCACGAGTGTCCTCGCAACATGAAACAAGCCTAGTTCGCTAGGCTCATGTTGTTTGTAGGATCGATGGCTCAGTTAGTAAGGTGACAAGTACATTATGTGGCTTCTTGAGACGGGACAATGTGTCGTGGGTTGAATCCTGGCCTGCTGCAGTTTGGTAAATGATTCAAAACCACTTGTATCGTGGTTTCATTGCTATATATATATATATATATATATATATATATATATATATATATATATATATATATATATATATATATATATATATATATATATATATATATAATATATATATATATATATATATATATATATATATATATATATATATATATATATATATATAAAATATATATACATATACACACACATATATAAGCAAAACAAGCCACGGGGGTGGAAATCTTAAGCTCAAGTACTTTCACACTTCTCAGAGCGTCATCATGAGCTGTGCAATGTTGCAAGGGCAGCAACAGGGGTGGGCTGCCGCCCAGATAATGGTACCCAACATTTCCATCATGGAAAGAAACATAATTGAGTCCCGTCTCTTGAAACATGATAGGAATCCCGTATATAACTCAAATTTTGGGCCGTACAGATTCGGTAGCTATTTATTGGAGTCTGTTATACACAGCGTAAACAACAATGTTATACACAGCGTAAACAACAATATTAAACAAAAGCGCAGGATTGCTCATTATGCCAGGGGGCTTCGTGATGTTTCGGTTATGTTCGACCAGAGTTCTCCAAACTGAACATCATGGTACGCCCGTCGTGAACGTCGATAAAATATATAACATCCTGTTGAGTCCGTCGTGAACGTCGATATAATATATAACATCCTGTTGAGTCCGTCGCGAACGTCGATATAATATATAACATCCTGTTGAGTCCGTCGCGAACGTCGATATAATATATAACATCCTGTTGAGTCCGTCGCGAACGGCGATATATAACACGTTAGGTCTACCGCGACCGTCGATATAACCCACCCAACTACTACAGCATACAGGTATCGTAATGCTACAGGTACTGTACGTGATGTGCTGCAACACAGACTGCAACATGAGTGATATAATATCTGTAGTAAGGAAGTAGGTATGGGGGGGGGATCACTTAGGTATGGCTGCACATGTGGGATTATCTTAGGACAGCCCAAAAAAGACGCAGAGTGACCTATTGAGGTCTTAACCCGTCTAGGTACAGCGGCACAAGGTACACATAGGTAATTGCAACATGGTGATTGCAACTAGTTTAGTGCTTTTCTGAATTAGGTTGTTTGTAATATTATAATTATAATGATAATAATAATGATAGTAGCGGATAATAGTAATGATAGCAATTGCCTAGTTATTATAAGAAGGAAAAGCCTGTATAGGAGAACTCACACAGGCATACTAATTGACACTGAGAGTATTTCCTGAATGTTCTAGAATGTTCTGGGACATCGGGTATTACCGGTTGACAAAATGAGGGCATTTATTCCTTCTATTTCATTAGTTAGAAGGTTGTTCACATTAGTTACATTCTGTATGTAAATGATCCACTATTGCAATGTAACTTAGGGCTGACTATTAACTATCTCCTAGTTATTTTACCTCATGCTATATGCAAACTGTGAGGCCTACCCCACCCGACCCCAAATGGGGTGGGGTGTGGGGGGACCGGTGTGTGGTTGGCATTCGGCTGTCCTTTCTCCCTCAGTCAGGGGCTGGTGCCACCCTGCTACTATACATGCTCTGAAAAACTTACCCTGTTTCTCCTGTTGCTGCCCTTGCAACATTGCACAGCTCCTGATGAGGGACTAAGTGTGAAAATACTTGAGCTTAAGATTTCCACCCCAAGTGGCTTGTCTTGCATTGTTTAAATCGCCTGTTTGCGATTGTTTTGCATATATATATATATGTATATATATATATATATATATATATATATATATATATATATATATATATATATATATATATATATATATATATGTATGTGTGTGTGTGTGTATCTGACTACGTATATTATTGTGCATATATAGCGTAATTAATTCGCTCATGCAGACTCGCCTTAATTTATATTAAGCATTTGACAAAACATGTAAGCCTAACTTTCTATGTGACTTTTTTCACTGGCTGAAATAAAACGAATATTAACGAAAAAATCTGACATGCTTTGACTATAATATTAAGGAAGAACTAAAAATATGTGTAAGATTGTTATTAATGTGACGCTTAATTTAGAATATCGAAGCACTAAGGTGCTCTAATACTAGCAGAGTGCCTTTGTAATGCTAATAACGTACTTTTGCAATACTAACAGTGCTCATTTGTAATACTAGAAGCGTATCTTTGCAATACTAACAATGTGCTCTTGCAATGTTAATAATGTGCCTTTGCTCACTTTATCCTATATATATATATATATATATATATATATATATATATATATATATATATATATATATATATATATATATATATATACATATATATAATGTTTGATATTAATTTGCATGGAATAATATTGTACATGCATGAGTCAATATTAACGTTCTTGGAACAATATTTGCATGCATGAAACAATGTTGTACACGCATGGAACACTATTCACAAGCACTGAACAATTTGGTACAAGATACAAACATTAAAAATCTTTATTTATAACAATATATATGAAGACTATACACTATACACCATCAAATGATTGGCCAATCACTATCATCTGTGTCAGTGGTACACTGCCTCATGTGTCAGTGGTACACTGCCTCATGTGTCAGTGGTACACTGCCTCATGTGTCAGTGGTACACTGCCTCATGTGTCAGTGGTACACTGCCTCATGTGTCAGTGGTACACTGCCTCATGTGTCAGTGGTACACTGCCTCATGTGTCAGTGGTACACTGCCTCATGTGTCAGTGGTACACTGCCTCATGTGTCAGTGGTACACTGCCTCATGTGTCAGTGGTACACTGCCTCATGTGTCAGTGGTACACTGCCTCATGTGTCAGTGGTACACTGCCTCATGTGTCAGTGGTACACTGCCTCATGTGTCAGTGGTACACTGCCTCATGGGTCAGTGGTACACTGCCTCATGTGTCAGTGGTACACTGCCTCATGTGTCAGTGGTACACTGCCTTATGGGTCAGCGGTACACTGCCTCAGTGGACAGTATTACACCTCCCCATGCGTCAGTATTACACAGTAACATAGGAAAGTACTGTAACTCTCTACAACATAATGGGAAAAGTAGCGTCCTGACACACGCTACAGGTGAGGAAATTGTGTAAAACATTATGCAGGGACCCCCATGTAGGTTCCCATGTGTTACCCATTACCTATGTGTCACCCACTACCCAGTGTCACCCCTTTAGGTACTCATGTGTCACCCATTACCCAGTGTCACCCATGTCAACAAACCGCCTATTGAGCAAGTACATGGCCTACAACACTATATATATGTATATATATATATATATATATATATATATATATATATATATATATACTTGTATATATATGTATATATATTTACCTATACATACATATTTACCACGCGTCCAGACCCCTGGGGTCTGGATGCGTGATAAAGTACTGTGTACTCTGATACAGAGTTTGCAGGTTCGAGTCCTGCTGTGGACGTAGAGACAATGTAAATAATTTCGCCTGTTTGCGAATTTTAAATATATATATATATATATATATATATATATATATATATATATATATATATATATATATATATATATATATATATATATATATAGTGTTGTATGATCATTATCACAGCGTATGAAAGTTAATATATCAAAATGTCAACACTAATGTGAATAGAATAAATCGTCTCACAGCTGGGCACAGGGAGTGCCAACAGTTCCTCAAGCAGTTGGTAAGCTTGTAAGAGAAAGAGAGTCACGTTACACAGTGTACATCAACAAGTACTCAAACATAATTCATTATTCTAAATAAACGATGAAATGCGTCAGAATTACCACAGTTTATTTTTCTTTTGTTTTGCATATCTGTAATTTATTTTCCAGCATCAAAGGTATTATTTTTTTTTCATTATGCCAGATTATTTCATTGAATTTAGCCACAGAGAAATATAATTGGCTCTCAAGAGCGTACCTGATCTCTCAGTTACATTCACCAAAATGAGAATATAATTGTCAAGTTATGTCATTATAAATCTCTGTTAAGAGCTTCATCAAATTATAATGATTGTTATTTAGCCTGTACGCTAGCATCAAAAATATTTTAATTCCCCAAGACTAGAGATTCAAGAAAACGTTTAGTATAATGTATACCTTGGGAGATATATACCTCATCCTGTATACCTTGGGAGATATACACCTCATCCTGTATACCTTGGGAGATATACACCTCATCCTGTATACCTTGGGAGATATACACCTCATCCTGTATACCTTGGAAGATATACACCTCATCCTGTATACCTTGGGAGATATACACCTCATTCCTGTATACCTTGGGAGATATACACCTCTATCCTGTATACCTTGGGAGATATACACCTCATCCTGTATACCTTGGAAGATATACACCTCATCCTATGTATAGCCTTGGGAGATATACACCTCACCCTGTATACCTTGGGAGATATACACCTCACCATACTGGTACATACCTGTATACCTGGGAGATATACACCTCATCCTGTATACCTTGGGAGATATACACCTCATCCTGTATACCTTGGGAGATATACACCTCATCCTGTATACCTTGGGAGATATACACCTCATCCTGTATCCGAGATAACCTCTTGACTGGAGATATACACCTCATCCTGTATACCTTGGGAGATATACACCTCATCCTGTATACCTTGGGAGATATACACCTCATCCTGTATACCTTGGGAGATATACACCTCATCCTGTATACCTTGGGAGATATACACCTCATCCTGTATACCTTGGGAGATATACACCTCATCCTGTATACCTTGGGAGATATACACCTCATCCTGTATACCTTGGGAGATATACACCTCATCCTGTATACCTTGGGAGATATACACCTCATCCTGTATACCTTGGGAGATATACACCTCATCCTGTATACCTTGGGAGATATACACCTCATCCTGTATACCTTGGGAGATATACACCTCATCCTGTATACCTTGGGAGATATACACCTCATCCTGTATATACTCTTAAGAGATTTACACTTTTCGGTGCACAACAAATTACATATGTATATGTCGTGCCGAATAGGTAAAACTTGCGATTTTTGGCTTAAATAGCAACGCTCTTCTTGCCGAATAAGACAAACGAAAATTTGTTATTGCAATATACTTCGAAATAAATCATTCTGAACCTAACGAAGAAAATATATTTCATTGTTCGTTTATTATTAAATTAATGTAAACTTATCTAAAATATATTTAGTTGGATTCGGCTAAATTAAATTGCACTTGTTATAATAAGGTTAGTTTTTTAAGATTCTCTTGATACAAAATTATTAATTTCTACATTAACATAAATAAAAAATATATATATTTAAACGTATAAGAGAAAATTTTAGAAAGGACTTAATTTTAAATGAGTTCTTGCTAAATGACCAATTTTACCTATTCGGCACGACATATATATTGGTGTATTCTCATTATATATATATATATATATATGTATATATATATATATTATATATATATATATATATATATATATATATATATATATATATATGCACCTCTAGTGTGTATATATACTGAAAGATACACACCTCTCTCGCTGTATAAACAGTGTGAACAGGTGTACCAGCTACACCCAGTTGAATACACACAGTGCCAGAAACACTATGTTTGCCTAAGTGAATTATTTTCAACAACAGTATAAAAAAAATGACTAACGTTTTGAAAATATCAACAAAATCAAATAAATGTTAGCGAAAAGTAGAAACAAATATAACTAACTTGGGAGTAAGTCAAATTATATTTAAGGAATAAATCACATAAGATGAATAGAGAAAATAAGCATTAAATCTTATGCTTAGGTTATATTAGGGAAGATTACCTAAAATTCGTCAGGAAACAGGACAAGTGTTCAAGTGTTTCCTGAGTTAGTCATAAGATGACCGAGGCCTTCCGCTGGCTTACCGGTTATTACGCATTGTGCTGCACTAAAATATTTTATAAAAAAAACGACGCTCCATATATAATGTCATTTTCCGAGTATTGTACTGAAACGAGACGGGTATTATTCGTGTCAGTCAGGCAGAGTGGCCGGGACAGGAGCAGATGAGGTGTGTTTAGTACAGTAGGTTACGCACACCAGGGGAAGCAACATGTGACGGTGTATTTGGTGTTGGGTAAGTTTTTTTTAGTGTATACCATTGGTGTTTTTGCCTCCTGGTAACTAGTCTACCAGACAGAAGTGAAGAGGGGGGGGGTGTATGTCATGGAGCCTCCCTGATTTGTTTAACTCACTAGTAGCAGTGAGCTAATGCGAACTGGAGTTAAGGTGATGTTGGTTTACAGTAGTTTGTAAGTTGTATATAAGTTACTCAATATTATATTAGATATATTTTTGTATAGGTGAGTTTTTGTATCCTTCGTAACACTATATTAATTATTTGCACTCATGCTTCATAATTTGTATGAAGGTTCATGCTGGCCCAAGAGTTGCTGTGTTTTCAGTGTAATTTAAATGCCCCTAGACAGATTGAGCAGCCATTTAGGAGCCAGGGCCTTTTATTTAAGTTAATTGATATAACATCAATACAATTCAAGAGAAATAATCCCCTTTTACAATAATAGCTTCAACGCTTTCCAGTCTGAGGGACTGATTACCTTACCTTCTACTGTCTCCGGTTGGCGAAACATCTTTGCTATGAAGAACGTTCTGTGTTATCCTTACCTCAAACTCTATTTGGTATTCGCTCTTGTTGCCATTGATCTTCATGGACTTGTGTTTCAGCCGCTGTGAGAGCTCACTGACGGGGAAGAACGAGTAGCCACACAGAAGGAACTCCTCCAGAGCGTCGTACACAAACCTGTATTGATCCTGTGTGAAGACAAGAAACTTCAACACTGAGAAAACATGCTTTTTCCATCTCAAAAAAAAAGAAATGAATTCGTTTCGCCCAAGAATATATATATATATATATATATATATATATATATATATATATATATATATATATATATATATATATATAAACGTACCACTGTCTCAATCAATCCCAGACGAGCATGTTTCATCTTCTTGACGTAGCCATAGATGTCGAGTTTGCCATCTTCTTCAAGAAGTTCCAGGTTGGCGTCAATGGCCATGTAGACACCGGTCCGTGCCCCTCCGTCACTGCAAACAAAGAATCTCTCTCAGTACAACATAGTTTAGTAATCTCTTCAGTCAAACATTGCTCAAATGTTAGTTCAACTATTCTAGTTTTCAAAATGAAAGACATACAAATTACAGCCAAATATATTCAATAATAATAATAATAATAATAAATTTCACTTACTTTCCCCAGAAAATTCAATTGCAGCAGCAATTTTGATTATTATTATTATCATTATTGTTGTTATTATTATTATTAATAATAATATTATTAATAATAATAATATATTATTATTATTATTATTATTATTATTGGTTGGAATTAAAATAACAATAATTTGCAACAGGGGAGACTTATACATGTGTGCACCGCCCTTGCCCTTGATTGGTATATGCTTGTCCAGGTGAATATGTTTTCAGATTTTTGGAAATATGGTATTGTGTTCCATGTTACCCTCAAGCCAATGGTGAGTTTGTGTACAAACAATCACCCGCCCAGTTACTAGTCAGATATAGGAATGAAGCCTTCCAGTCAGCTTGTTTATGTGCCAGACTGCACTTACACCCTTACAATCCTCCTAGATGTGCTCCTTTGGGGGATACATAAAGGAATGAGAATGAAATAATTTCTTCACAAAGCTGAGGTATATATAAGAATGAAAGCTCAGGTACATATAAGAATGTCACAATAACTCAGGGAAGGAAGACTGAGACGGTGAGGAACATTTACCGGAGAATGATTGTGCATTTGTAATGAATAAAACCAGAAAGTTGAAAAATGCTGGGTAGAGTAATGTATTCTGAGATGTGTAGAAGAGATCTACAGATGTTTCTATAAATATTTATGGGAGAGATAATGGAAGCATGACGGAGGAATGATGAGGTATTAAAGGACTGGATGAAAGCAGAGACTGTAATGTGGAAAAGCTAAAAGCATCGTATAATATACCATAGAGGGAAGAGGTTTGGTGCTAACCTGCAGTGCACGATGACTGGGCCGTCAGCCGGAGTGATATTCGACTGTGACCAGATTTTAATTCTCCGCCGGAACTCCAGTAGTCCATTGATGAAAGGTTGTGTATGTGAAGGCCACTCTGTGTAGTGGAACTGCACCACCTCTCTCTCCTCTTCAGGCTAGCAGAGAGACCATAACATTAGCATTACTGGAGCTAAGAGACATGTGTGTACTGATCAAGACTTTCACTAAGGAAGAGTTTAGCTACGAGTAACATTATCAGCTCTCACACGGAGTAGCAAGAGTAGGAAGCATGTATAGCACCAGAGGTCAGGTAAACATAGGCTAAAAATGGGGTAACATATTCGAGGTGGAGATGGTAGTATCTGGCCAGTGTGCGCTGGTAGGCCTACTGCTGTGCTCCCTGGTATACCTTGGTATCATCTAATGGTGGTGTCTTTGTTGGGTATACCTGGAGAAGGTTTCGCGGGTCAACGTCCCCGCTGCCCGGTCTGAGACCAGGCCTTATGGTGGATCAGGGTCTGATCAACCAGGCTGTTACTGGTAGTAAAAGGGAATAAATACACACTCTGTACTTCAGACGAAACAAACACAATCTCCACCTTTTAATTCTAGAAGTGACTTCCATTTACTGTTTGAAAACATTCTAGGAAAAGTAAGACGATGCTGAAAATGAATATAACCATAATAACAACCTACTGGCTAAAAGAAATTGTATGTATATTTAAAACAATTACACAGTGTGGCTCTTGGCCTGGTAGGAAAAGCTCTCGCTTCACACGCTGAGGGTCCATGGTTCGATTCCCGGCAAGGGTGGAAACATTGGGCGTGTTCAGTTACACCTGTTGTCCATGTTCACTAATCAGTAAAATGGGTACCTGGGTGTTAGTCGACTGGTGTGGGTCGCATCCCGGGACAACAGCTGACCTAATTTTCCCGAAAATGGTCAGTATAACAAGGGGCTTTCTATATAGTAGTATGTCACTGATGTCAGCTAGGTCTGTATACCTTGTACATGTACTTGTAGAAAATACAGATATTATTATTATTATTGTATAGGAAATTGTATCTATGGTTTAAAGAATTACGCAATGTGAGTTTGAATTAAGAATCTTTTCCCAGTACAGTATATTTTCCCTCCTTCCTCCCCAGGTCAAAAACAATAAACAATCAAGCAAACGGCATGATTTCATATCTTTATAAATACTAATGCCAATTTGCATTTTAAAGCATCATTATCGGGTTTAAAGACCTAAAATTAGTAAAGAGTGACTAACTACGATTAATGAGACATTGACGGTGAGGAGGTCGGAAGCAAGACGTACGTCGCGGGTGCTTGGTCTCTGTTACTGCCTTGTAAAACTGTGTTGTTTCAGTGGTAATGTTAGTCACTCACTCAGCGTCACAACGAGGGCTGGCCACGAAATGAGACGGGCGAATGTTGTCTTTCCAAGTAGCTAGTTTGACGCGCAATTGCGTCCTTGTCCCTGTGTGAGTCAAGCAGATGCGCACGTGCGTCCATACCCCTGTGTGAGTCAAGCAGATGCGCATTTGCGTCCATACCCCTGTGTGAGTCAAGAAGCAACGTTGCTCTCCCAGGACGTCGCCAAAAAAATAAAATACAAATTTTTGAAGCTAACTTATTTATATATTTTTTTAATTTCTAAGATTTTCCTGCAGATTTTCTGAAATGTTAATAGTCTGCAGTGGACCATATCCTAGAATATGTCTTGACCCTCAGTATGAGATCCACTGCTCCAGGATGTTGTGTAACCTCAAGTTTTAATATATATATATATATATATATATATATATATATATATATATATATATAATATATATATATATATATATATAAAGAGAAGGGTAAAAATAGAAAAAGACAACTTTATTACATCAGCTGTTTTCTACCTAAGTAGGATGATTCAATAAAGGAAAAACATTCACCATCACTCATACCCTAGCTGTCTTGATAGAAGTGTTCAGATACCAATATTCAAATAACACTGGACACCACAGCATCCCCAGCCATCCCAACCTATCCCTACCCATCCTTCAGAATGTATACACTCTCCTTCCTCAATCAGCAATATGAGTCCGGTTAACCGGTTTCCTG
This sequence comes from Cherax destructor, assembly GCA_009830355.1. Lineage (NCBI taxonomy): Eukaryota > Metazoa > Arthropoda > Malacostraca > Decapoda > Parastacidae > Cherax > Cherax destructor. Next base: position 119,942 of record WNWK01003583.1, read on the forward strand.
GATCTTTTTATTAATGTTACATAAATAAAGTGTTAGATTTTTTTGTAATAATTGATAGTGATAACAGAATAGTTTTGTGGATCAATTGTACAAATGAGTTTTTGAAAGTAGTTTCGGATACAAACATTTCTATGTTTCTGTACAAACAGGCAATTGTTAGGCCTTTTTTTATATATATTAACGTAATTTTCATTTCAAATAGACAGCACAAGATTCCCAACAAAAACTCAAATCAATAACTTGTAAGAGTGAAAGAAGTAGTGGAGTCTCACATGTCCTTCTAAGCTGAGTTTTATAGTGCGGATCTGGAAGTTGGCCAGTTGTTCCTCCTTCAGTAGGTCGACCTTGATGCCCTCGTAGTGGTCAGGACAACCAACCATTGCTGGCCAGTATTGCACACACATTACCTGAACACCAACACATCATGTAACGCATCTCAAAATACACAAGAATTCTTAATACACAGCATATCAAACGCATTTATCTATAATTATATCAAATATTTATTTACTATAAACTATGGACACACTCAAATTCGTGACTGTGTTCAAACTTTAATCAGAGCGAAATTGACACACGAATAAAAACTACAAAAAAAAAAAAATAATAATGCTACGTACTGAAATACAGACTAATACCATCCACGAATCTCCTTTATGTCCCTTGAAATAATTCCTTACCTTAATAAAATCAAATGTCTTGGTAAGCATGACAATAAGCCGACTTTTCTGCTGCCACACCAGCCGCCAGAAGTCCACTATGGTATTTTCTAAAGGACCCTGTGTAGCTATGTAAGCCTTCGGGGTGAGCAGACTCTGTAATAGAAAGGTCATTTCTGGCTCACAAGACATTACAAATTGTTATACAAAAATTATGGTTTGATATTAATAGTTTTATTTGGGAGATGTGTGGCAACATATAGCATAGCGATAAATATTTTTGATCATTATATTTTTTTTTTTCTCTCTCTCATGCCTGAAGCTGAGAGCTTGAGATATGTTCAATGATATTGTTTTCAACCTTGTTTTAATACGTAGGTAAAAGGGCACAAGTGCAAGTAATGTGACATAATGTCACATTAGTTGCACTTGTGTCCTTTTACCTAAAATATTGTCTGTAATTCTACCAACATTAATACAATTTGTTTTAATACATTTCAACATTTTAAGGTTACAATAGGTTACGTTAGGTTAGGTTAATTTAGGCTAGGTTAGGGTAGGTTATGCCAGGTTAGGTTACCTTAGGCTACGTTAGTTTAAGTTGGGCTGGGCTACGTAAGGCTGAGTCAGGCTAGGCGAGGTTAAATTAGGTTAGGTTAGGTTAGGTTAAGTTAATTTAGGCTAGGTTATGCCAGGTTAGGTTTCCTTAGGCTACGTTAGTTTAAGTTAGACTGGGCTATATAAGGCTCAGTTAGGCTAGGCGAGGTTAGGTTAGATTACGTTAGGTATTATTAGGTCAGGTTAGATTGTGTTAGGTTAGGGAAACTCACATCAATATACGAAGCGTTGACGTAGTCCGAGTCCGGCGCATCAGGCAACGGCTCGAGGACCACTCTGTTATAGTCATCTGTAGGGCAGTGAGTCAACAGATTACACTGCTGCGTGAAGGATGCTGCAGTCATGAGATAAATTACACTCCCACGTGGAGGATGCTGCAACGGAATCTACGAAAGGCGATATCTTACGAGAAATACTCTACTGATATAATTGACAGGGCAGTAGGTAATTAAGAGATGCTACGTCTTGGAAGAAGATAACACTCATTTAGATTTTGAGAAATGAGTAATCATCAAGGGTCGAAATATCTAGGCACGCTGAGAGAGTATTATTCTTGCTGAAGAAGAGATATATGGTGAGACAACTTTTACCCCCGCTCTGTATAGAGCGTTATCAGGTCAACAGCTTCATAAAGCTCTACATAGAGCCAAACCGTGTCACAATAAAAGTTTATTCTGCACCGTGAGCGTTTGCTTTCACAAGTATATTTATCTATAAAAGCAGCCACACAGCGCCTGTAACAAGACGGAAAGAGGAAACATGATGCACTGACTTATAGTTTAGTAGTGGAACGTCGGTCTCACGCCCGAAAGGGTTCGGGTTCAATCCCTAGGTGATGCTAGACATATGGGTAAGTCGTCGTAAATCTCCATCTCCTGTTTCCCTAGCAGTAAATAGGAACTCAGTTGCTGTGGGTCGCATTCAAGAGGAAAGAATTGATGAGGGCCTCAAAACGCAGTAGTTCATGGATGGTCACTAGTTTTTGGAAGAACTCGGGAGTACGGTTTTGAGAAGACGGTGGGCAGAGAGCAAGGTTATCAGCGCTTCTGCAGGGGGTAAGGAAGAGCAAAACTAAAGCAACAAATCATTGATGTGTCGTTGATGTCGTTGATTACCTTATCAACATCCGTCGTTATAGAAGAATCAAAATTAAGCACCAATACAGCGCTGTTTAGGCCATAAGGATTAACCTTGCGTTGTAAATTTGAACCAGGAGTCAATTGTGTGTGTGTGTGTGTGTGTGTGTGTGTGTGTGTGTGTGAACTATCACAGGCTAAAGTAGGATAAAGTTTTCCTGGTTTTGAAAAAGCTAGGGTTCATGGTCAGCGTGACCTGGAGTAGGAGTGGCAGGGGTAGGAAACGATCATAGGGTTAACCTGTTTAGTACCATAGTTACAGAGTAACCTGCTTAGTACCATAGTTACAGGGTAACCTGTTTAGTACCATAGGTACAGGGTAACCTGTTTAGTACCATAGTTACAGGGTAACCTGTTTAGTAGCATAGTACAGGGTAACCTGTTTAGTACCGTTGGTACTGGGTAACCTGTTTAGTACCGTTGGTACTGGGTAGCCTGTTTGGTAACGCATATACTGACAGTACGACGTAATGTAATTATAGGAAAATACGCAACATGCGCCATTTCTTAGGAATCAAAGACAATTTGAGGAATAAGAAGAGACATTTAGAGCAAAAAGAAAACAATTTGAGAGGGAGCAAGAAGTACAAAGTGGCAGTGTAAACACTGCCAAGGTCAACATTCTTAAGATGTTGACTTTAGTGCCTAGATTTACAAAGGAAGATCTACATTTTTCGCTCTGTTTAAAAAAAAACCAATGTCTCCAGCAGCAGCCAAAAACACAAAACACGAACGAGAGGCTCCGTTATACACTAAATTAATAGAGAGAGAATACGTTAGAGGGAAGTACTTAGACATATTATAGTAAGAGGCAGCATCACCTCCTACCAGAACGGTATCATCAAAAATTTAGAGAACTTAATTTTAATATATTTTTTCTCTATGGTGGAACAGGGAAAAGTCAAAGTGACACTTCTTAATAGATGATGTGTCGGTCAAAACAAGTGAAGGATGATGAAGCACATACAACAGCATACGTTTTTATTGCACTGACTTATAACTCAAGGTGACCACCCAGGCAGGATGGCCACCCAGGCAGTGTGACCACCCAGGCAAGGTGAACACCCAGGCAAGGTGACCACCCAGGCAAGGTGACCACCCAGGCAGGGTGACCACCCAGACAGGGTGACCACCCAGGCAGGGTGACCACCCAAACAGAGGGACCTCCCAGGCAGTGTGGCCACCCATGCAGGGTGACCACCCAGGTAGGGTGACCACCCAGGCAGGGTGACCATCCAGGCAGGGTGACCACCTAGATAGGGTGACCACCCAGGCAGGATGACCACCCAGGCAGGATGACCACCCAGGCAGGGTGACCACCCAGGCAGGGTGACCCAAAAAAGAAGAAACACGTTCTTTATCATTCACTCCATCACTGTCTTGCTAGAGGTGCACCTACACTACATTTAAAAAACTGCAACATCAACACCCCTCCTTCAGAGTGCCGGCACTGTACTTCCCACCTCCAGGACTCAAGCCCAGCTAACTGGTTTCCTGAATCGCTTCATAAATGTTACTTTGCTCATACTCCAACAGCACGTCAAGTCATAAAAAACATTTGCCTCCAATCGCTCCTATCTAACATGCTCACACACGCTTGCTGAAGTCCAAGCCAATCGCACACAAAAACCTTCAACCTTTCCTAGGCCGACCCCTACCCCACCTTCCTTCCACTTCAGATTTATACGCCCTCCAAGTCATTCTATTTCGTTCCATCCTTCCTTAATGTCCATCCTTCCTAAATGTCCATCCTTTCTAAATGTCCATCCTTTCTTTATGTCCAGCTCTCTGGATAATACTTTTAGAAACCCCGCACCTCCTCCTAATTTCCAAACTACGAATTCTCAGCATTATATTCACACCACACATTGCCCTCAGACACGACATCTCCATTGCCTCCAGCCTTCTCCTTGTTGCAACATTCACCACCCATGTTTCACACCCATAGAAGAGCATTGGTACCACTATACTCTCATACATTTCCCTACTTGCTTACATGGATAAAGTTCTTTGTCTCCATAGGCTTCTCAGTGCACCACTCACCTTTCCCCCCTCATCAATTCTATGATTCACCTCATCTTTCATAGACCCATCTGCTGACACGTCCACTCCCAAATATCTGAATACATTCACTTCCTCCGTGCTCTCTCTCTCTCTCTCTCTCTCTCTCTCTCTCTCTCTTCAGTCTAATATACAACCTTTCATTACCTATATTTTTTGTTATCTTCGTCACCTTGCTCTTTCCTATGTTCACTTTTAATTTCCTTCTTTTACATACCCTTCCAAACTCGTCCACCAACCTCTGCAACTTCTCTTCACAATTTTCCAAAAGCACAGTGTCATCACCAAAAAGCAACTGTGACAACTCCCACTTTGTCTTAGAGTCTTTATCTCTTAATCCCACGCCTTTTGCCAACACCCGAGCATTCACTTCTCTTATAACCTCATCTATAAATATATTGAACAACCATGGTGACATCACACATTCCTGTCTAAGGTCTACTTTTACTAGGAAATAATGTCCCTCTCTCGCCTACATACTCTAACCTGAGTCTCACTATCCTAATAAAAACTCTTCACTGCTTTCAGTAACCTACCACCTATTCCATACACTTGCAACATCTGCCACATTGCTTCCCTAGCCATCCTATCAAACGCCTTTTCCAAATCCATAAATACAACGAAAACCTCCTTACCCTTATCTAAATACTGTTCACCTATATGTTTCACTGTAAACACTTGGTCTGCACACCCCCACCCTTCTTAAGGCCTCCTCGTTCATCTGCAATTCTGCTCTCCGTCTTTCTCTTTATTCTTTCAATAATAACTCTACCATAAACTTTATCAGGTATACTCAGTAGGCTTATTCCCCTATAATATTTACACTCTCTTTTGTCCCCTTTGCTTTTATACAAAGTATACATGCTCTCTACCAATCCCTGGTTACATTCCCTTCTTCCATACATTTATTAAAAAAAAGCACCACCCATACCAAAACTATATTCCCACCTACTCTTAACATTTCTGTCATGATCCCGTCAATCAAAGCTGCTTTAAACCCTTTCATTCTACCCACAGCTTCATGTATCTCCCCCACACTCACATCTAGCTCTTCCTCACTCCTACAAGATGTTATACCTCCCTGCCCATTGCACGAAATCACAGCTTCCCTATCTTCATTAACATTTAACAGTTCCTCAAAAATATTCCCTCCGTCTTCCCGATACCTCTAACTCTCTGTCTAATAATTCATCTCTCCTATTTTGAACTGTAAAAATCCATTTGTTCCTTAGGCTTTCTCAACTTATTTATCTCACTCTATAACTTTTTCTTATTCTCAGCAAATTGTTGATAGCGATCACCCACTCCCTTAACGTCTCTTTTTCTCTCCATATATTCCTCCCTCCTTATATCACTTCTACTATGTAGAAACCTCTCATATGCTAACTTTTTCTCTCTTGCTACTCTCTTTACCTCAGTATTCTACCAGTCTCATTATCTCTCGTCACTGGCCTGTCGATTACAACCAAATAAGTCAAAGTTAAACCAAGGGAGGCGAAGGCTTTTCATGGGACCAATGTAAAAAAAAAAAAACATCTTTCACTCCACTAGATGTTTATAACTCTGATGTTAGTATCGGATAGGTGCTCCACACCTCATCTATTTCTACCCATATGTTTTATGCTGAAACCTACTATTCTGACTTCCTAGTTAGTCACTGTCATCTGGTCAGGATTCTAGAAATGGAAATTACCGCAGCCTTAGATTGGTTTGTTAGCATCTTAAGTTCTGACGTTTTAGGTAAACTGATCTAGCGTTAAGATAAACATGATACAGTCATAATAACATGAACCGTCATGCAAAATACACAGAAGCTAGCAGACGCCTCAGTCCCTCATATATTTAAACATAACAAGAACTCAAGGATAATAATGATTATTCATATCTATGCTTACTGCAAGTAATGGTCTTGGTTTCATATACAAATTGGGCCCATCTTTTTGAAACACCTTGTTTAAATATGTATATATATATATATATATATATATATATATATATATATATATATATATATATATATATATATATATATATATATATATATATATATATATATATATATATGTACATATTGTAGGAAATTTAAAATAATACTTATAAAGTGATATTACTTACAAGGAATACTTCTTGTGGGTGTTCTTCAGCTCATTGACTTCCTTCAGCGCATGACGCATGGAGTGCGGCTCCACCTTTGAAGCCATCTGCACGAAATGCAAAAACTATGTAAATATATATATATATATATATATATATATATATATATATATATATATATATATATATATATATATATATATATAATATATATAATATATATATATATATATATATATATATATATATATATATATATATATATATATATATATATATACTATATATGTCGTGCCGATTAGGTAAAACTGGTCAATTAACAAGAACTCATCTAAAATTAGGTTCTTTCTAAAATTTTCTCTTATACTTGTCTTATATGGCAAGGTTAGCATTGCTATTTAAGCCAAAATCGCAAGTTTTACCTAATCGGCACGACATATATATATATATATATATATATATATATATATATATATATATATACAGTAGTACTGATTAATATTTATCGTTCGACTGCTGTCAAATGTGCCATACCTAAGAGATTTATCCTCATAAGAATAATGTAAAATAGAATAGTCCTTTTACACCCCAAATATATACCTACAAAAGCATTTAAAAAATAAACTTACATAAAGGGCGATTTTGGGGACCATCGTAACTCGAGGTACCACTGTATATATATATATATATATATATATATATATATATATATATATATATATATATATATATATATATATATATATATATATATATATAGGATGGGGTCCACCTCTGGTACAAATTGTGGGACCCATAGCCTCGGAGAAGTGGATAAAAGACTTCAAGGAAGAATATTTGGATTTCTTCCTGAAGCCATTTGAATATTCCACTTCCCTACCACCCCATCTTTTTTTTTTACCAATAGGTATATTTTATTACATAATATGGTACAAAAATTTAAGAGATACATTGTTGATATAAAGATGGCATATACAGTACACGAGGTGTGAGAGATACATGTCTAGTACATATTGTTACATGTTTGTCACTGATTATATATATATATATATATATATATATATATATATATATATATATATATATATATATATATATATATATATATATATATATATATTCAACAAGTCGGCCGTCTCCCACCGAGGCAGGGTGACCCAAAAAGAAAGAAAATCCCCAAAAAGAAAATACTATTCATCATCATTCAACACTTTCACCACACTCATACATAATCACTGTCTTTGCAGAGGAGCTCAGATACGACAGCTGAGAATAGTCCCTCCCAGCTGTCACTATCCCAGACCCCTCCTTTAAAGTGAAGGCATTGTACTTCCCATTTCCAGGACTCAAGTCCAACTAAATCAATTAACTGGTTTCCCTGAATCCCTTCACAAAATGTTACCCTGCTCACACTCCAACAGATCGTCATGTCTCAAAAACCATTCGTCTCCATTCACTCCTATCTAATACGCTCACACATGCTTGCTGGAAGTCCAAGCCCCTCGCCCACAAAACCTCCTTTACACCCTCCCTCCAACCTTTTCTAGGACCACCCCTACCCCGCCTTCCTTTCCCTACAGATTTATACGCTCTCCAAGTCATTCTACTTTGATCCATTCTCTCTAAATGACCAAACCACCTCAACAACCCCTCTTCAGCCCTCTGACAAATACTTTTAGTAACTCCACACCTCCTAATTTCCAAATTTTCTGCATAATATTTACACCACACATTGCCCTTAGACAGGACATCTACACTGCCTCCAGCCTCCTCCTCGCTGCAGCATTTGCAACCCATGCTTCACACCCATATAAGAGTGTTGGTACCACTATACTTTCGTACATTCCCTTCTTTGTCTCCATGGATAACGTTTTTTGTCTCCCCAGATACCTCAACGCACCACTCACCTTTTTTCCTTCATCAATTCTATGGTTAACCTCATCCTTCATAAACCCATCCGCTGACACGTCAACTCCCAAATATCTGAAAACATTTACTTCTTCCATAATCCCTCTCTCCAATGTGATATCCAATTTTTCTTTATTTAAATCGTTTGATACCCTCATCACCTTACTCTTATCTATGTTCACTTTCAACTTTCTACCTTTACACACTCTTCCGAACTCGTCCACTAACCTTTGCAACTTTTCTTTAGAATCTCCCATAAGCACAGTATCATCAACAAAAAGTAACTGTGTCAACTCCCATTTTGCATTTAATTCCCTATAATTTAATCCCACCCCTCTCCCCAACACCCTAGCATTTACTTCTTTGACAACCCCATCTATAAATATATTAAACAACCATAGTGACATTACACATCCCTGTCTAAGACCTACTTTTACCGGGAAGTAACCTTGAGCCTCACTATCCTCATAAAAACTCTTTACAGCCTTCAGTAACTTACTACCTATTCCATACACTTGCAACATTTGCCACATTGCTCCCCTATCCACTCTATCATATGCCTTTTCTAAATCCATAAATGCAATGAAAACTTCTCTACCTTTATCTAAATACTGTTCACATATATGCTTCACTGTAAACACTTGATCTACACATCCCCTACCCACTCTAAAGCCTCCTTGCTCATCTGCAATCTTACTCTGTCTTACCTCTAATTCTTTCAATAATAACCCTGCCATACACTTTACCTGGTATACTCAGTAAACTTATTCCCCTATAATTCTTACAATATCTTTTATCCCCCTTCCCTTTATATAAAGGAACTATACATGCTCTCTGCCAATCCCTAGGTACCTTCCCCTCTTTCATACATTTATTAAACAAAAATACCAACCACTCCAGCACTATATATCCCCCTGCTTTTAACTTTTCTGTCATGATCCCGTCAGTTCCAGCTGCTTTACCCCCTTTCATTCTACGTAATGCCTCACGCACCTCCCCCACACTCACATCCTGCTCTTCTTCACTCCTAAACGATGTTGTACCTCCCTGGCCAGTACATGATATTACCGCCTCCCTTTTTTCATTGACATTTAAAAGTTCCTCAAAATATTCTCGCCATCTACCCAATACCTCCAGCTCCCCATCTACTAACTCCACTACTCTGTTTTTAACTGACAAATCCATTCGTTCCCTAGGCTTTCTTACCTTGTTTATCTCACTCCAAAATTTTTTCTTGTTTTCAGCAAAATTTCTTGACAGAGCCTCTTCCATTCTTTCATCCGCTCTTCTTTTGCACTCTCTCACCACTCTCTTCACCTTTCTTTTACTCTCCATATACTCTGCTCTTCTATTAACACTTCTGTTTTGTAAAAACCTCTCATAAGCTACCTTTTTCTCTTTTATCACACCTTTTACTTCTTCATTCCACCACTCATTCCTGTTTCCTCCTGCACCCACCCTCCTATAGGCACAAACTTCTGCCCCACATTCTAATACTGCATTTTTAAAACTATCCCAACTCTCTTCAACCCCCCACTACTCATACTTGCACTAGCCCACCTTTCTGCCAATAGTTGCTTATATCTCACCCTAACTTCCTCCTCCCTTAGTTTATACACTTTTACCTCTCTCTTACTTGCTGTTGCCATTTTCTTTTTGTCCCATCTACCTTTTACTCTAACTGTAGCTACAACCAAATAATGATCCGATATATCCGTTGCCCCTCTATAAACATGTACATCCTGAAGCCTACCCATCAACCTTTTATCCACCAATACATAATCCAACAAACTACTTTCCTTACGTGCTATATCATACCTTGTATATTTATTTATCCTCTTTTTCATAAAATATGTATTACTTATTACCAAACCTCTTTCTACACATAGCTCAATTAATGGTTCCCCATTTACATTTACCCCTGGCACCCCAAATTTACCTACTACTCCCTCCACAACATTTTTACCCACTTTAACATTAAGATCCCCAACCACAAGTACTCTCTCACTTGGTTCAAAACTCCCCACACACTCACTCAACATTTCCCAAAATCTCTCTCTCTCCTCTATATATTTAAAAGAGAACTGAGACTGGGTAATATTCAGGCTGGGAGACGATGTCATAAAAGTTGTAAATTGTTGTAAAGGAGCAACACACACACACACACACAAATGACTTTCACCTCCTTGAAGGTAAAACTGTAATTCTGCAGAAACAACTTGGTTGACCAGGCCAGCACCAAACAAGCCTGGCCTACGGCTGGGCTCCAGGAAGAGAAAGACACTCGGAACTCATTAAAGGTAATAAGTGATGGATAAACTCAGGTTGTAATGATACACATTTGTGAGCTACTAGATCTAACAGCCTGGTTGACTACACTTCTCTCTTCTCCAGGTGCATAAACACTTACTATAACCCACTTTTCACATCCAACCTTTATTTTACTCCACATAATCCTTGAATTTATACATTTATATTCCCTCTTTACCTGCCATAACTGATTATTCAACATTATTGCCACTCCTTCTTTAGCTCTAACTCTATTTGAAACTCCTGACCTAATCCCATTTATTTCTCCCCACTGAAACTCTCCAACCCCCTTCAACTTTGTCTCACTTAAAGCCAGGACATCCAGCTTCTTTTCATTCATAACATCCACAATCATTTCTTTCTTATCATTCGCACAACATCCACGCACATTCAAACATCCCACTTTGACGGTTTTCTTCTTTTTCTTTTTAGTAAATCTATACAGGAAAAGGGGTTACTAGCCCATTGTTCCCGACATTTTAGTTGACTTTTACAACACGCATGGCTTACGGAGGAAAGATTCTTATTCCACTTCCCCATGGATATGAAAGGAAAAGCAATAAGAACAAGAACTATTAAGATAAAATCAAAGAAAACTCAGATGAGTGTGTATACATAAACGTGTACATGTTTGCGTAGTGTGACCTAAGTGTAAGTAGAAGTAGCAAGACGTACCTGAAATCTTGCATGTTTATGAGACAGAAAAAAGACACCAGCAATCCTACCATCATGTAAAACAAATACAGGATTTTGTTTTACACTCACTTGGCAGGACGGTAGTACCTCCCTGGGCGGTTGCTGACTATCAACCTACTACATATATATATACGTATATATACGTATATATATATATATATATATATATATATATATATATATATATATATATATATATATATATATATATATATATATATTATATACATATATATACGTCGTGCCGAATAGGTAAAACTTGCGATTTTGGCTTAAATAGCAACGCTCTTCTTGTCGAATAAAACAAGCGAAAATTTGTGCATGCAATATTTTCGCAAAATCATTCTGAACCTAACGGAAAAATATATTTCACTGTGTGTGTTTATCATTAAATTATTGTAAACTTATCTAAAATATATTTAGATGGATTAGCTAAATTAAATTACGCTTGATATAATAAGGTTAGGTAAGTTTTCTAAGGTTCTTTTGGTACAAAATTATTAATTTTTACATTAACATAAATGAAAAATATATCTTTAAACGTATATATATATATATATATATATATATATATATATATATATATATATATATATATATATATATATATATATATATATATATATACGTGCCGATTAGGTAAAACTGGCCAATTAGCAAGAACTCATCTAAAATTAAGTCATTTTTAAAATTTTCTCTTATACGTTTAAAGATATATTTTTTCATTTATGTTAATGTAAGAATTTATAATTTTGTACCAAGAGAAACTTTGAAAACCTACCTAACCTTATTACAACAAGCGCAATTTAATTTAGCCTAACCCAACTAAATATATTTTATATATGTTAACATTAATTTAATAATAAACAAACACAATGAAATATATTTTTTTCGTTATGTTCAGAATGATTTTGGCGAAATTATTGCATACACAAATTTTCACTTGTCTTATATGGCAAGAAGAGCGTTGCTATTTAAGCCAAAATCGCAAGTTTTACCTAATCGGCACGACATATATATATATATATATATATATATATATATATATATATATATATATATATATATATATACAGCGATATTCGATAAAACAATTCTGACACCGCTGAATATTCAAGGACAGGCTGTGACTAGCGCTGTCACAAGACTCCTGACAAGGATCACCTGAAGGCTCGCTCCCTCCCCAGGAAAAGCTGCGCGATTTCTTTGGGTTTAGCTCTTCCCCCTTGGAATATATGACTACCCATGATGAAGTTGATATTTAGAAATTTATTGCTAACTTTTCTTCAGTAAAGAATAAATGAAACTATTACATCAACCTTTATTATAATTAGTCTTCATTAATTTGTACTACTTATAACAACAATAATTATACTAATAAAATAATAATAATAATAATAATAATAATAATAATAATAATAATAATATATTATTATTATTATTATTATTATTATTATATTCACGGGAAAACACTGAATCCGTAGGGATCATACAGAGCTTGAGGAATAAGAGGCAATCAAGGTTGACTGATGGAAGGGTAGGGTAGCTGTACTTCCCTGAATCAAGATCCTTTCACCAGCCCAATGGGTCATCCTAAAAAAAAAAAAAAAAGCTAGCTGTCTTGAACCTGATTCGATCGAATCTGATACAGGTATAAATAATAATGGGACTAGATGGCACTGACCTGGAACTCAACCTTGTAGAGGATGGCATACTGGCGGTGCTGGGCGCAAATCTTAGGAAGGTCCTTGGAATCTATAGGTTTCGTCGGGATGGCGCCTATGGCCTTGTCTTCCTCAGCTGCGAGAAGAAGAAGAACAATAATAATAATAATAATAATAATAATAATAATAATAATAATAATAATAATAATAATAATAATAATAATAATAAGAAGAAGAAGAAGAAGAAGAAGAAGAAGAAGAAGAAAGTGAGTCTGGGTGGTTGTAAGTGGCACTTATTGATAAGTAAAACACACGTGCAACACTTGTGTATCTTTATTTCAACCGAACAACAAACTTCTTCAGTGCCAGAAACACGTTGCGTACAAGTGTCTTACTTCAGAGCCGCTGTTTTACTATATGTAAAACTTCAGTATTTGTACAACATAAAGTAATAAATAATGCATTGTATTGTATTGGATTGTTATAGAGGAGATTATTACACTACAAAGAGTACAGTACTGACTCCAGTATTACACTACAGAGAGTACATCACTGACTCCAGTATTACACTACAGAGTACAACACTAACTCCAGTATTACACTACAGAGTACAACACTAACTCCAGTATTACACTACAGAGTACAACACTAACTCCAGTATTACACTACAGAGTACAACACTAACTCCAGTATTACACTACAGAGTACAACACTGACTCCAGTATTACACTACAGAGAGTACATCACTGACTTCAGTATTACACTACAGAGTACAACACTAACTCCAGTATTACACTACAGAGTACAACACTAACTCCAGTATTACACTACAGAGTACAACACTGACTCCAGTATTACACTACAGAGAGTACATCACTGACTCCAGTATTACACTTCAGAGTACAACACTAACTCCAGTATTACACTACAGAGTACAACACTAACTCCAGTATTACACTACAGAGTACAACACTGACTCCAGTATTACACTACAGAGTACAACATTAACTCCAGTATTACACTACAGAGTACAACACTAACTCCAGTATTACACTACATAGTACAACACTAACTCCAGTATTACACTACAGAGTACAACACTAACTCCAGTATTACACTACAGAGTACAACCCTAACTCCAGTATTACACTACAGAGTACAACACTGACTCCAGTATTACACTACAGAGTACAACACTGACTCCAGTATTACACTACAGAGTACAACATTAACTCCAGTATTACACTACAGAGTACAACACTAACTCCAGTATTACACTACAGAGTACAACACTGACTCCAGTATTACACTACAGAGTACAACACTGACTCCAGTATTACACTACAGAGTACAACACTGACTCCAGTATTACACTACAGAGTACAACATTAACTCCAGTATTACACTACAGAGTACAACACTAACTCCAGTATTACAATACAGAGTACAACACTAACTCCAGTATTACACTACAGAGTACATCACTGACTCCAGTATTACACTACAGAGTACAACACTAACTCCAGTATTACACTACAGAGTACAACACTAACTCCAGTATTACACTACAGAGTACAACACTAACTCCAGTATTACACTACAGAGTACAACACTAACTCCAGTATTACACTACAGAGTACAACACTGACTCCAGTATTACACTACAGAGTACAACACTAACTCCAGTATTACACTACAGAGTACAACACTAACTCCGGTATTACACTACAGAGTACAACACTGACTCCAGTATTACACTACAGAGTACAACACTAACTCCAGTATTACACTACAGAGTACAACACTGACTCCAGTATTACACTACAGAGTACAACACTAACTCCAGTATTACACTACAGAGTACAACACTAACTCCAGTATTACACTACAGAGAGTACATCACTGACTCCAGTATTACACTACAGAGTACAACACTAACTCCGGTATTACACTACAGAGTACAACACTGACTCCAGTATTACACTACAGAGTACAACACTAACTCCAGTATTACACTACAGAGTACAACACTAACTCCAGTATTACACTACAGAGAGTACATCACTGACTCCAGTATTACACTACAGAGTACAACACTAACTCCGGTATTACACTACAGAGTACAACACTAACTCCAGTATTACACTACAGAGAGTACATCACTGACTCCAGTATTACACTACAGAGTACAACACTAACTTCTGTATTACACTACAGAGTACAACACTAACTCCAGTATTACACTACAGAGAGTACAACACTGACTCCAGTATTACACTATAGAGTACAACACTAACTCCAGTATTACACTACAGAATACAACACTAACTCCAGTATTACACTATAGAGTACAACACTAACTCCAGTATTACACTACAGAGTACAACACTAACTCCAGTATTACACTACAGAGTACATCACTGACTCCAGTATTTTATCCTTTACTACAGCACAAAGTCTCGCTAGTAAACATGTACAGTTGTTAACCTCAACATTGTTATTCGTCATCATGTAGAAAGCACTTCTTGCTGAACACAAGAATACATAATACAGAATGTAGAATATTATAGTGTGCCCACGTTTATTCAGAATATTTGCTGTATTTATTGAATATTTGGAAAGGAATCCTATCTAATTTTTTATATATTTTTTTTTCATTGAAGTAGAAAAAAAATCAATAAAATTGACCACCAAAGCAAACTTATGTTCAGAGCTAAATATGGAACTATATACACTGAGATGTGTATGTCTGTCGGTGTGTATACTAAGAGTTTAATCTGAAGTTTGTTTCAAAGATTATAGTATTCTTGACTGATGGTGAAGATGTGACGTATACCAGTCTGCACTCTGTATCTATCACCCCACAACCCTCCCCTCACCACAACCCCTCCCCTCACCACAACCCTCCCCTCACCACAACCCCTCCCCCTCACCACAACCCCTCCCCCTCACCACAACCCCTCCCCTCATCACCACACAACCTCCTCCCCCTCACCACCACACAACCCCCTCCCCCTCACCACCCCACAACCCACTCCCCCTCACCACCCCACAACCTCCTCCCCCTCACCACCACACCACACAACCCCCTCCCCCTCACCACCACACAATCCCCGTCACCCTACCACCACACAAGAACCACACTCCTCTACACACCCACTACACACCACCATACACCACCACACAGACAACCACACATCTAACACACTTCCCAATTGCCACACAGTCATAAGGGATAATACCATAACAACACACAACGTCACTCTGTGTCAAACCTTCGCCTCGTCACCAATACTGCGTAAGGAAGGTCTCTCATATATATACTTCACAATAAAAGATAAGAGCAAACGCATTTTTAATATATTCATTCTAAGAGAGCCAGCAGCAGCAACTACAGCCACACTGCGCTATTCTGAGAAAAACACTTCCCCTCACTCCTTCAGTTGCAGCCTTTCAACTTTGCATAGCTCCTGATGACGTACTGAGAAGTGTGAAAGTACTTGAGGTAAAGATTTCCAACCCCGTGCTTGTCTTATTTATATATATATATATATATATATATATATATATATATATATATATATATATATATATATATATATATAAAGAGAGAGAGAGAGAGAGAGAGAGTCGGAGGGAAGAAAATTAAGGTAGTGATGATGGTTGTAGTTGGTGATGAGGTTATCTGGCACCCGGGAAGAGAACTAGCTTACCCAAAGATGCCGGAGAGTGAACTACATCACCCACGGACGCCGGGAGTAATCTATCCATCACCATCATCACCACCATCCCTACCACCACTACCACCATCACTACCATCATCACCACCATCACCACCATCATCACTACCACCATCACCATCATCTCCATCATCACCATCACCATTATCATCACCACCACAATCACCATCATCACCCCCATCACCATCACCAGCACAATCACCATGATCATCATCACCATCACCACCACCATCACCACCACCAATATCACCATCACCACCACAAGTATCATCACGACTATCATTATCACCACCACTGTGATACAGCACCATCATTATCACCACCACAGCCACCACAACCACCATCACCACTACTACCAGTCCCTCACATGTCTATGATCTTAACTGACACCAGGAGAGCTTAAATTGGCTATTAGTGGACTTAATTGGCATTCATGCTCGCGTAGGTGGCACCCAGTGTGGCAGGGAGGGTGATGAGGGAGGGGGAGTGGAGATTGAAGGAGGGGGGAGATTGAAGGAGGGAGTGGAGATTGAAGGAGGGGAGTGGAGATGGGGTGAAGGAGGGAGTGGAGTGAAAAGAGTGGTGAAGGAGGGAGTGGAGATTGAAGGAGGGAGTGGAGATTGAAGGAGGGGAGTGGAGATTGAAGGAGGGAGTGGAGATTGAAGGAGGGGAGTGGAGATTGAAGGAGGGAGTGGAGAGTGGAGATTGGAGGGGAGTGGAGATTGAAGGAGGGGAGTGGAGATTGAAGGAGGGAGTGGAGATTGAAGGAGGAGGGAGTTGAAGAGGAGTGAGATTGAAGGAGGGGAGTGGAGATTGAAGGAGGGAGTGGAGATTGAAGGAGGAGTGGAGATTGAAGGAGGGAGTGGAGATTGAAGGAGGGGGAGTGGAGATTGAAGGAGGGGAGTGGAGATTGAAGGAGGGGAGTGGAGATTGAAGGAGGGGAGTGGAGATTGAAGGAGGGAGTGGAGATTGAGAGGAGGGGTGAAGGGAGTGGAGATTGAAGGAGGGAGTGGAGATTGAAGGGGAGGGAGTGGAGAGTGGTGAAGGAGGGAGTGGAGATTGAAGGAGGAGTGGAGTTGAAGGAGGGAGTGGAGATTGAAGGAGGGAGTGGAGATTGAAGGAGGGAGTGGAGATTGAAGGAGGGAGTGGAGATTGAAGGAGGGAGGGTGAAGGAGGAGGGAATGAAGAGGAGCAGGAAGAGGGATGGAAAACACACACACACATGAATCGACCCCTGCAACCACAACTAGGTGAGTACATACACACACACACACACACACACACACACACACACATACACACACACCGGTGGCCTGGTGGCTAAAGCTCTCGCTTCACGCACGGAGGGCCCGTGTTCAATTCCCGGCGGGGCGGAAACATTTCGAAGTGTTTCCTTACACACACACACACACACATACATACAACAGGCCTAGTGTCTAATCGACATGTGCCTAGGACAAAATGGTAACAATATGGTAACTAACTAACACGCCCCGATGGCATGGTGGCTAGCGCTCTTGCTTCACGCACGGAGGGCCCGGGGTCAATTCCCGGCGGGGCCGAAACATTTCGAAGTGTTTCCTTAAACACATATATACAACAGGCCTAGTGTCTAATCGACATGTGCCTACGATAAAATGGTAACTAACTAACACACACACAAGGTGACAGGATGTTCCAGAGAGGGAACACAGAAACAAGGGGACACAACTGGAAGCTGAAGACTCAGATGAGTCAAAGGGATGTTAGGAAGCACTTCTTCAGCCATAGATTAGTTAGGAAGTGGAATAGTCTAGTGAACGATATAGTGGAGGCGGGAACCATACATAGTTTTAAGACAAGGTATGATAAAGCTCATGGAGCAGGGAGAGCAAAGACCCAGTAGCGGACAGCGAAGAGGCGGGGCCAGGAGTTGAGTCTCGACCCCTGCAACCACAATTAGGTGAGTACAATTAGGTGAGTACACACATTCACGACACTACACCGTGTATATAAGATAAGATTTCGTTCGGATTTTTAACCCTGGAGGGTTAGCCACCCAGGATAACCCAAGAAAGTCAGTGCGTCATCGAAGACTGTCTGTCTTATTTCCATTGTGGTCTTCAATCTTGTCCCCCAGGATGCGACCCGCACCAGTCGACTAACACCCAGGTACCTATTTGCTGCTAGATGAACAGGACAACAGGTGTAAGGAAACGATTCGAAATGTTTCCACCCCTCCGGGAATCGAACCCGGGCCCTCCGTGTGTGAAGCGAGAGCTTTAGCCAACAGGCCCATATTGGAATATGCAGCACCTGTATGGAACCCTACCTGGTCAAAGACGACAGAAAATTTAGGAAAGTGCAGAGGTTTGCAACGAGACTAGTCCCGGAGCTAAAGGAGCTATGCGGAGAGGTTAAGGGAACTCAACCTAATGACACTGGAGGACAGGAATGCTAGGAAATATTTCTTCAGCCTTAGAGTAGTCAGGAAGTGGAACGACCTAGAGAGTGAAGTAGTAGAGGCAGAATTCATACATAACTTTAAGAAGAGGTACGATAACGCTCTTGAAGCTAGGAGAGAGTGAACCTAGCAGCGATCAGTGAAGAGGTGGGGCCAGGAGCTACGAATATACCCCTGCAACCACATATAGGTGAGTACACACACACAATAAAATTACTATGTAATCAATAATACTAAAGGATAACGAATACTTGTTGGTATCTGAAAGCACAAGTATGACTGGTGGAGTTCCTGATGGACTGCAGCTGGTACCTGTACTGTTGTGCACAACACTTGCAGATGACGTGAGAGTCAGTAGAGAAACCAGAAGATGACATGGACTGACTGCATGATTACATGACCGACCTACACTGACTTTCACACACGTGGTTGCTGCAATTCAGCCTCTGAAAGATGAAAGAAGACCAGAAACAGAATACAGACTTGTTGCACAAAGCCCGCCATCTCACACGAGGAGAATGACTCAGGCTGAGTGCGGAGAACCATTATGCAGCCGTTGGTGCAAATAAACCCGATTGACTTCAGTTGTATTCATGAACTACAAGAGCGTGTCTTTCGTGACCCTATATTGACCAGACGTCCATAGAGTATGCAGCACCAACATAGAACCCACACGTTCCCCTAGTATGTCTCCCTACAGGTGTTGCAAGCACACATGTTTCTAATATTTCAACAGGTGTTTCTAATTTCTGTTTCAACTGGTGCTGGGAGTCGCTCGTTCTCCCGGTTACTATCTGATGGTTGTAAGAAGAGGAGGAACAAAATCAGAGAGAGGAAGAAGGTAGGAGACGAGCAAAAGAATGGAGAAGAAAAAAAAGAAAAAAAAAGACTAGGAAGACCTGATTCTCAATGGGAACCTAAAACTGGATGGGGACCTGAGACTACATGGGGACTGGGCCTCCACGGTGACCTGAGACTGCATGGGGACCTGGGTCTGAATGGTGACCTGAGACTGCATGGGGACCTGGGTCTCCATGATGACCTGAGACTACATGGGGACCTGGGTCTCCATTAAGACCTGAGACTACATGGGGACTTGGATCTACATGGGGACCAGAGACTGCATCGGGACCTGGATATCCATGGAGACTTGGATCTCCATTGGGAACTGAGACTACATGGGGACCTGGATCTCTATGGGGACCTGAGTCTGCATGGGGACTTGGATATCCATGGGGACCTGAGACTGCATGGGGACTTGGATCTCCATGGGGACCTGAGACTGCATGGAGACCTGGATCTCCATAGGGACCTAATACTGCATGGGGACCTGGATCTCCATGGGGACCTGGATCTCCATGGGGACCTGGATCTCCATGGGGACCTGGATCTCCATGGGGACCTGGATCTCCATGGGGACCTGAGACTGCATGGGGACCTGGATCTCCATGGGGATCTGAGACTACATGGGGACCTGGGTCTCCATGGGGACTTGGATCTCCATTGGGACCTTAGACTACATGGGGACTTGGATCTCTATGGGGACCTGAGACTGCATGGGGACTTTGATATCCATGGGGACCTGAGACTGCATGGGGACCTGGATCTCCATGGGGACCTGTGACTGTATGGGGACCTGGATCTCCATGGGGATCTGAGACTACATGGGGACCTGGGTCTCCATGGGGACTTGGATCTCCATGGGGACCTGAGACTACATGGGGACCTTGATCTCCATGGGGACCTGAGACTACATGGGGACTTGGATCTCCATGGGGACCTGAGACAACATGGGGACTTGGATTTCCATGGGGACCTGAGACTGCATGGGGATTTGGATCTACATGGGGACCTGAGACTAAATGGGGGCTTGGATCTCCATGGGGACCTGAGACTACATGGGGACTTGGATTTCCATGGGGACCTGAGACAACATGGGGACTTGGATCTCCATGGGGACCTGAGACTGCATCGGGACTTGAGACTGCATGGGGACCTGGATCTCCATGGGGACCGGTAGCTCAGTGTTATAGACAGTGGAATTACCAGCGGAAAATACTGAGGCTGTTCTGGACAGGAAAATTTCCCTTAAACCTGCTTCCTCCCAATCACCTAGTAGTAAATAGGTACCTGGTGCTTAGTCACCTGTCGTGGGTCGATGGAGCAGAATATTATTAAGGATATTGCTCCGAAATAAGGAAGATAACTTTGTAGCGAGGAAGATAACTTTGTAGCGAGGAAGATAACTTTGTAGTGAGGAAGATAAATTTGTAGCGAGGAAGATAACTTTGTAGCGAGGAAGATAACTTTGTAGCGAGGAAGATAACTTTGTAGCGAGGAAGATAACTTTGTAGCGAGGAAGATAACTTTGTAGCGAGGAAGATAACTTTGAAGCGAGGAAGATAACTTTGTAGCGAGGAAGATAACTTTGTAGCGAGGAAGATAACTTTGTAGCGAATAAGATAACTTTAAAGCGAGGAAGATAACTTTGTAGCGAGGAAGATAACTTTGTAGCGAGGAAGATAACTTTGTAGCGAGGAAGATAACTTTGTAGCGAGGAAGATAACTTTGTAGCGAGGAAGATAACTTTGAAGCGAGGAAGATAACTTTGTAGCGAGGAAGATAACTTTGTAGCGAGGAAGATAACTTTGTAGCGAGGAAGATAACTTTGTAGCGAGGAAGATAACTTTGTAGCGAGGAAGATAACTTTGAAGCGAGGAAGATAACTTTGAAGCGAGGAAGATAACTTTGTAGCGAGGAAGATAACTTTGTAGCGAGGAAGATAACTTTGTAGCGAGGAAGATAACTTTGTAGCGAGGAAGATAACTTTGACATGATAAAAAATATCAATCTTTGACCGTGTTCAGAAAAAAACACAGAAAATCTATAATAAATGTAAAGATATCGTATAGTCTGTCATCTCCCCCGTGGGTGCGGCGCCTGGGGGTAGTACGTTGAGGGACGCACGGACGGATGCATACGCCGCCACGAACATGCAGGAAGCCGTGCCAAGTAGGTGAGAGATGCTCAGAGACTTCATAGAGTGACCTTGACGCGAGTACACGTGGGTGACCCACCCCGTCCCTTCCCTTCTGTCACCTATTGCCCCTCACCTACTCTTCCCTGCCATGTAAACCCTTACCTCACCTTCTTAACTCAGGCAGGTGAACCCTCCCTTCTCACCTGTACAGGTGATTTGTGTACAGTGTGACCCCTCAACAGGTCACGACCCCTCAAAAATTTGGACAACAGGTTTAATGAGTGCAGTCACTGTTTTCGTATAAGAGCGGACATGGTGCTCGCACCCCCTTACATGTATTAAGAAAGGACAAAGTGTGTGCATTTGTAAGGCATTAAATAATTTTTTATTACTCCTTTTGCATAAGATTGATGCATGATCTGCAGTCAGCTGCACATCACAAACTAGGCAGAGGAGGACCTGCTAACAGGTGACTATGTGTTAGTTGTTATGTCTGAGCTTCAGTCGACGGAGATTCGTCTCAAAGTATCGATTTCTGTTGAAGTATGAGTACCACACAGCCTCGTCCTGGAGGTAAGGTGCATGAACCCTTGTACGAGGTGCGTGTAAGGGGCTCACATCCCTTGTATAAGGTGCTCGCATCCCTTGTATAAGGTGCTCACATACCTTGTATAAGGTGTTCACATCCCTTGTATAAGGTGTTCCCATCCCTTGTATAAGGTGCTCACATCCCTTGTATAAGGTGCTCACATCCCTTGTATAAGGGGCTCACATCCCTTGTATAAGGGGGGGGGTCAGGAAAATGTTTTCGAATAAAACGCTGGAAAAATTTCTTCCTTTGTAAAAGAAGACACAAGCAAAGTTTCTTGCTCTTAATGCAGACAAGGTTGTTTGCCCCTATATAAGACGCTGGCAAGTTTCTTACCCTTGTATAATACACAGGCAAAGTTTCTTGCCCTTGTATAATACACAGGCAAAGTTTCTTGCCCTTGTATAATGCACAGGCAAAGTTTCTTGCCCTTGTATAATGCACAGGCAAAGTTTCTTGCCCTTGTATAATGCACAGGCAAAGTTTCTTGCCCTTGTATAAGAAGCAACGTACTCATGCCCTCTTATAAGGTGCAGTCAAGATTCTGTCAGTAAATCAGTGAAGTCATCTTAACTGCCTCAGTAACTTACTTTAAGGCTGATCTTCAATTGGTGAGACAATTGGCATTATTATTATTATTATTTCCACGGGAAGCACTGAACCACCACGGGTTGTACGGTGCCTGCAAACTGGGAGGAAATTAGGCTTGATCCGAGGACGGTATCAAGCCTGATTGCGGGTTACTTGGATCAAGAGCCCTTCAGCTGCGGGGGAAAAAATCAGGTAGGAGTTAATTAGTGTCAAGGTAGGAAAGGCGGCTTGGCTTTCTGTCAACGGTGCTAGGTAGTGTAAACAGACCGTTTGGTAGGTGAGCTAACTCTGTTGCTGCTGCCACTACCAGCCATCACCACTAGCATTACCAGCACTATCACTCTCAGCACCATACCACCACCTCCACTACTACCACCTCAATGACATATATAACCACCTCAAACCACAATTGGAACCCCAACCCTCACCCAACCACAATTCCCCGCACTCACAACCACCCCCTCAGTCGCAGCCACAACCATCACCACAACTGACGAGAGTTTAGGTAAGGACGGGATCACCCCCAGCGTACGTCTGCTCCTGTAGCTACAACCAGATACGTACAAACAATCACAGCCACCGCCTCCTCATCCACTTCTATGAGTGGACAAGCGAAGGAATGAAAACGGGGGTTGAAGAGTGTGGACAGGAATTGAAAATGGTGGGAAAGGAGTTGAGGAAGAAGACGATGAAGATGGAAATGTGTTGAGAGTGGAACAACTTCTTGTCACTTACACAGAAGCCTCAGTGCAGACCTGTCACTATGACTGTCAAGTCCCGTGTGTAACAGACTGCTTTCCAGGACAGGAGTGTCAGCGGGAGCTGCATCCCACGGCAGGAGTGTCAGCAGGAGCTCACACTTGGGGGCCACAGCTCTTCAAACGCCCCACAAGTGATACATATTTTCTTGAATGGGATTTGTTATTAGAATTTGTGCTGGAAAAAGTGCTCCTTCGCATTTAAGTGGCGTAGAAAAAAAATAAGTATTACAAAATCATGTGATTTTTTTTTTTATCCTCGGTCATTATACTAAAAAACTTTCTTGAAAAAAGAAATCCACTACTATAGAGTTTATTTATTTTGATACGAGGAGTGCTGATGTGGAGGGTCGGTCCTCCGTAATTAACGAAACAAAAACAGTCTCGTAAAAATGGTTTTTTTCCCGTGCAGTTACCCATAACATCAGCCACAGAAAAAACACACACTTGAAATCTGGCCTTGGTCAGTGCGAGATGCTGACGAGGTTAAAGAAATCAGAATGGGAATAAGAGTGTTTACTAATAACACTCATCTAAGGACTCCTACTATACAAATATAATCGCACATAAGGAGAGAGAAACTTACGACGACGTTTCGGTCCGAGTTGGACCATTTACAAAGTCACACTATGTGACTTTGCTCAGACCTCTACAACACAATTGTCATCAAAAATTTGTTGAGTTATACCATGAATTAAGGAAAGATCCTGGACTTCACCTTACGAAACAGACAAAGCAAATGCGATATTAATTATGGACAAGGTGGATTATAGTGGAGAAATAAACATGTTATTAAAAGACGAGGGAACTAAGGTGCCCCTTAATACCAAGCTGACCATCAGCTTGTACCACACGTTAATGCCAATTTGATCAAATGAAAATATTGTGAGCAAAATTATTCTGGTAACTTGTGTTATTAGTAATTACGAAGGTTAGACACGCCAAGAATTTAGGGACAAATTCTTACATAAAAATTAGGCCAAATGTTGAAATGTTCGACTCGCAAGACGCGTGAATTCCTTCCCAAGTATGACAACATTACTCTTGTAACTGGCTGAGATGGACAATCTTAATTAAGATGCGGTCACTGGAACTAAGATGCGGTCACTGGAACTAAGATGCGGTCACTGGAACTAAGATGCGGTCACTGGAACCATAGTGCAGTGCTTAAATTTTTCATTCCAGGGAAAAAAGGCGTCCAGGGTTCGTGACAAGGACACCAACTGGTTGAGATCAAGAGCCCAAATATGTATGAGGGCGGAGGTCACGGCGAGGGATGCTTAGGGCAGAAAAGATCAAACAAAACCATTATAAATGAGAGTAGTTGGATTTAAGTGGAACTTGCACGTGAATAATAGGGTTTTCAAAGCTTATTGCTTGGGTAGTATTGAAAATGAATTGGGCAAATATTTTTGTTAGTGGGTTTTGGGTTTGAGAAAGATTTGCCTAGTATGGGCCAGCAGGCCTACTGCAGTGTTTCTCCTTTCTTATGTTCTTACGAAAACGAAGTTTTAAGCAGAGTATTTACCTACTGCAGTTGAGTTCTTAGGGCCTGAGCTCCGGTCTGTGAGCCCCCACTCTCTCTCGTGGTAACCCACCCCTACCCCAACACACTCTCTCTCGTGGTAACCCACCCCTACCCCAACACACTTTCTCTCGTGGTAACCCACCCCTACCCCAACACACTCTCTCTCTCCCCCTACTCCATTCTTTCTCCCTCCCCAATGGAAATAAGTCACTTTGTCTGACATTTTTGGGTTATCCTGGGTTCTCTACACATATGCTGCTATGTATGATAATCTATGTAACTGTATTTGTGTATACCTGAATAAACTTACTTGCTTACACAGCCTGAACACTCTGTCCCTCCCCCACAGCTTCACTGCTCTCGCAGGGTCGTCTCCCCCACAGCTTCACTGCTCTCGCAGGGTCGTCTCCCCCACAGCTTCACTGCTCTCGCAGGGTCGTCTCCCCCACAGCTTCACTGCTCTCGCAGGGTCGTCCAGCAGGTGATACATGGAGGTGTCAGAGCAACAAGTGGCTGGGATGCTGAGAGGGAACCCAATTGGTTTACCAACCTCGCGCAGATTACTATTCACAGCAACAGGTTGTCTCTCAACCTGGGGAGCTACAGCAACAGCAGCAGCAAAAGAAGCAGAAGCAAAAGCAGCAACAACAGCAGTAGAAGCGGCAGCAGCAGTAGAAGCAGCAGCAAAAAAGTAGTAACAACAGCAGCACCAGCAACAGTGGAAGCAGCAATGGCTAAAACAGCACCACTAACAATAGCACCTGCACTGCAACCACCACCACCATAAACACCACCACAACTACCACCATAACCACCACCACTACCACCATAACCACCACCACTACCACCATAACCACCACCACTACTGGACTGGAAGTGTAGTGAGGGTAGGTATGTAGAGCAGTGATGGTAGATATCTAGTGTAGTGTTGGTAGATGTGTAATGGTGGTAGATATGTAGTGTTGGGCTGCTATATGTGTATGGCTGAGCTCATCTCTAACATCGGCCATGAGCAGACTTGAACACGTATTGCACAGAATTTTGGTAGACGAAGCCAGATAATAACTGATTGCTCAGCGAGACGAGGAAATGATGGACTTCATGACCAGCCTTGACAAGACACTTACTGGTCATGACCGGAACATAACGGGAACAAAGAGGACAAACGGACAAAAGAAAGGAAGACAGGCCACGGAAATATTGCCCTTAAATGTCCCTCGAGTAATCAGAAGACAAACGAATATACATACGTGTTTGTATATGTGTTTGGTCACGCATCTCCGAGAATAACTTGTGTGTCTGTCTTAAAGCAGATTCCGAGTTACGAATACTTGAATTACGAACGATATCCGGGAACGCATCTCCTTCGTTACCGGGAGGTTGTACAGCCCGTTCGTACGCTCACAAACTGAGTTAGAATCCCAATTACTCACTGAGAAGGCAATTCCCTCATCCTACCTGATGCAAAGTGCGAATACGTAACGAAAACTACAAAACAAAAGTATTTCGAATATTTTTAATGCAAAATGCATTCACGAAACCATTTTTTTTTTCGTCAGGGACACAACGAAACATAAAGAAAAGAAAAAAAGTTGGTTCTAAGTAAGCGACCTACGCAATGCAAATTTACGCACGAATTTACGTTACTTGAATGAGATGGGGCAGGATAGGTCATACGTACGACCCCAAAGTTTGGCGAAGTTAGAGAAGAGTCATCTGTTCTAAGACGATCCTCCGCCTACCCTGGCTGCAGCGCTTTTTGGGAAGTATTATAATAATAATAATAATAATAATAATAATAATAATAATAATAATAATAATAATAG
Source organism: Cherax destructor (assembly GCA_009830355.1). NCBI lineage: Eukaryota > Metazoa > Arthropoda > Malacostraca > Decapoda > Parastacidae > Cherax > Cherax destructor. The sequence goes on from WNWK01003583.1 coordinate 147,543, forward strand.
CAATAATAATAATAATAATAATAATAATAATAATAATAATAATAATAATAATAATAATAATAATAAAATAATAATAAAAACAATAGTAATAATAATAATAACAACTAACAACAACAACAACAACAACAATAATAATAATAATAATAATTGCACGTTCCCAGTGTCTAATGAAACTATTTCAATATTTCTCAGGTATCTAACCACTGGTTCTAAGCGCGCTGAATGACACATACGGGCATAATATTGTTGTGTATTAAGAAGATCAAAAATAAATAAATAAGGCAAGTGTATTTTTTTCTTTACGACGGAAAACCATCGCGTACAGGACAGTAGGCAGAGAATTAGCGTCGAGAAATAGGTAAGGAGAGCATAGATGCATAGGTGGGAACCGTATACTCAGTGAAGTGGCAGCTCTGACTACATTGCTCTGCCTCTCAGACACAGTAACTGGTACCATCACGGTAACTGGTACCATCACGGTGTTGTTACAGGTCACGCTCAAGCTGGAGTGTTTGTCCGCTTGTCCTCATATTTACGTCGCTGTCCGCTTGTCCTCATGTTTACGTCGCTGTCCGCTTGTCCTCATGTTTACGTCGCTGTCCGCTTGTCCTCATGTTTACGTCGCTGTCCGCTTGTCCTCATGTTTACGTCGCTGTCCGCTTGTCCTCATGTTTACGTCGCTGTCCGCTTGTCCTCATGTTTACGTCGCTGTCCGCTTGTCCTCATGTTTACGTCGCGTCCAGGAACTCCGCCATGTTATAACACGGCTGCACAACTGCCATGCAATTGGGAATTTGACACCGCCAGATGAGGCAGACATAAACAGATGTGAACTTTGTTGCATTTGAATGTTGGGAACATAAAAACTTAATTAAGGAGACAGGTGTTCGAAGAATGTCTAAATACCCAATTGAAATTGACAAGTCTTAAAATTCTAGTTAAATAGCCTAACTTCGCCAATTTTAAATAATTCCTAGCCACTTTATAAATTGTTTAGCCACTAGACTCACCTGTTAAACAACCCAGTGAACTAGGATATTGCACTCTGAAGGAGGTGTGGGGAAGTTGCGGTGCAGAGGATAATAATAATAATAATAATAATAATAATAATAATAATAATAATAATAATTATAATAATAACAATAATTTTATTTCAGCATTATACATATTTGTACAAAGGAGTATAACAATTGGGTGTACATGCCAAAAGCCCCTTTATATGCAGAGCATTTCGAGCAAACTTAAGAGTAACTTAAGATTAATAAGGCAATACCAGTGCTGCAATTGTATACATATGGTCATTAGGCGAGTTACAATGAATACAAGAAAACTGAATATTCTATTAGTTGATGCTATATGACTTTAATAAGTTTGTTAGAGAAGAATTACAACTTTTATTATTAACCTGAGGTGGACACAATGGAATGATTAACATTTGAGAGGATTGCAGATATTGAGAGTAAGTATATATTGATTATAATGTTTTACCTATGTTCATGATATTGAGCAAATGCATGTATAGTTTTTACATATGTATTTATGATGGGCTGGGATAGGTTAAGGAAATAAGGTGTTTTTTAAATGTAGTTTTAAAAATGCTGGCTGAATCAGTGGTTCTGGAGATTTCTGGCAGAGAGTTCCATATTTTGGGTCATTTTATGTACGTTGAGTGTTTGAAAAGATTTCGCCTGACACAGGGAATGTCATAGAGATTTTTGTGCCTAGTATTGTGTCTATGGGTCCTATTGCAAATATCAAGAAAGCGCTTCAGGTCGAAGTTTATATTAGAATTGATTGTTCTGTAAATGTAGGTGGCACAGTAGTACGAGTGAATCTTTTGTATTGTGAGTAGGTTTAGGTCTTTGAAAAGTGGGAAGGCTGGGGGGGGGATAGTTTGTCTAGCAGTGGATTGTGTTGTTATTCTCAATGCAGCTTTTTGTTGGGTTATTATTGGCTTTAGGTGATTTGTCGTTGTGGAACCCCAGGCACAAATAGCATAAGTGAGGTAGAAGTAGATCAGTGAACTGTATAGTGTAAGAGTGTTGTTTGTGGTACATAGTAACGTATCTTTGAGAGGATGCCAATTGTTTTAGATACTTTTTTTGTTGTGTTGGATATGGGTATTGAATTTCAGGTTGCTGTCTAGGTGTAGACCCAGGAATTTTCCCTCATTATGTTTAGCAATAATGACGTTGTTAAGCATAATGATGAGTTGGACCTCACTTGTTCTACTCCCAAACATATGTAAAAGATTTTGTCTATATTAAGTGTAAGTTTATTGACAGTCATCCAGGTTGCTATTTTTACGAGCTCTTCATTAACAATAGTGTTGAGTGAGGATGGATTTGGGTGGAAGATGACAAAAGTCGTGTCGTCAGCAAAGGGAATAGACGTAAGTTGTTATGATATGCTTGGAAGATCGTTGATGTATAAAAGGAAAAGGAAGGGGCCAAGTAAGCTTCCCTGTGGTACACCAGTGTCCAGGGGTCTTGTTGAGGAGGTTGTGCCCTTGATAGAGACGTATTGCTTTCTATTTAGTAAGGTACGACTTGATATATGCAAGTGCATGGCCTCTTATACTTCAATGATCAAGTTTGAGGGGTAGGATGCTGTGATCAACTGTATCAAAAGCTTTCTTAAGGTCGATAAAGAGTCCAAGCGGGTATTCGTTTTTCTCAGGTGCTGTGTAAAGCAGGTCTAGCATTTTTATTACTGCGTCATTTGTGCTTTTGTTTCTCCTGAAGCCAAACTGGCAGGGGTTGAGGATGCTTTGTGATGTTATGAAGGACTATAACCTTTTGTGTATGAACTTCTCGAAGATTTTGGAAAGTAAAGGCACGTTTGATATTGGCCTATAATTGTTTACATATGCTGGGTCACCACCTTTGTGTATTGGTGTTGGTTTCTAGTGATTTGCTAAAGAGTAATGCAATGGTGGGTGAAAGGATTTGAGCCGCTCGTTTATACAGTAGTGGTATTACCTGAGTTATATTTCCTGATTTATTTTTTAGAGAGTTAATAATCATGGTAACCTCAGTGGGCTGTGTTGGTGCAAGAGAGAGCCCCCCATCTGAATAATCATTAGCTCGGGCATTTGTAATTGGAATTTTACTGGCGAGATTTGATCCTATGGTTGAGAAGAAGTCATTTATTTTGTTAGCTGCATCAATAGACTGGAGTTTGGGTTCGTTTGGTTTAGTTAGTACAATATTGCTAGTTCTGTTCAGTCTTCCAGATTTTTTTTTATATCTCCTCGTTTCAGTGAATCTATTAGAATAGTATAGTTGCTTGGACCTTTTGATTAATTTGGTGAGGACTGACGTATAGTGTTGGATAATTTTTTTAGTTATTAAGCCCCTTCTATATTGTTTTTTATATTGATGTTTCGAATTGATGGATCTTAGGAAGCTGTTAGTAATCCATGGACAACTTAGTCTTTTATTAGTGATCTGTTTAGTTTTTATGGGACAATGTTTGTTATATAGTCTATGTATTTTGTTTAGAAATAAGTCTACCCATTCATTAATACCAACAGCATTGGAAAATTCTGTAGGCCAGTCATTTGAGCTTAGTTCTACAGTGAAGTTACTTACTGAAGCCTCATCATGGAGTCGAAAGATAACTTATTTTATTCCATTGGTTGCTTACAAATGTTTGTTAGGAGGAAAGTTGGGTAGTGGTGAGTAGTGTTGTCCGTGATTATCCCCACTTTAAGGGGAGCTAGTATGTTTGTCGTGGTGTCCGTGATTATCCCCACTTTAAGGGGAGCTAGTATGTTTGTCGTGGTGTCCGTGATTATCCCCGCTTTAAGGGGGAGCTAGTATGTTTGTCGTGGTGTCCGTGATTATCCCCACTTTAAGGGGGGGCTAGTATGTTTGTCCATATATGGTCAATTATGGCTGCACTCGTCTCAGTCTTGTTTGTTTTGTAATTGCTGGTATGAGTAGTGTATTGTTCATGTTGCTAATGAAGTCATTTACAGGTTGGTCATCTGTTAGGTCAAAGATCATCTGAACTGTGACATCAGTGCTCTTCTGGCAAGAAAGTGATTGAGTAAGTGACGGTGAAAGTGTTTTCTTTTTCGTTACGTCCCCAAACCTCGGTGGGAGACAGCAGAAGCAGAGTTAAAATAAATGTTGCAGAGGCTTCATGGTGTTGTTTATGTTCCTTAATTCACTAATAGTTGAATCCTACCTAAACCTGATTAGTTAATGAAACGTTGAGCCCCAGTTCCTGGACCCATTATCTGCCCATGGATAGATAAATGATAAACACAAAAAAAGATCTAATAATTCTGAAGCCGTTCCTAGAATCAATCGTTCCTAGTTACTCAGAATTAAAGGAAAAAACTAGTTTCGTCTGCAAAGTTTATTTTGTCAACAGTGTAAAATGTTTTCGATTTTCTCCCCTGTGAGAAGCACCGCCGGACTCTCATGAAAATCTCTGTTATTTTCACTCTACAATACTTTGCACTCACCGGTTAAGAAGCTCTGCCCGATAACTTGCACTCACGAGGTAACATATCTGTTGTTCCTGGTAGTGATATCTCTTATGCTGGGCTGTGATATCTTCCATGCTGGGCTGTGATATCTTCCATGCTGGGCTGTGATATCTTCCATGCTGGGCTGTGATATCTTCCATGCTGGGCTGTGATATCTTCCATGCTGGGCTGTGATATCTTCCATGCTGGGCTGTGATATCTTCCATGCTGGGCTGTGATATCTGCCATGCTGGGCTGTGATATCTTCCATGCTGGGCTGTAATATCTTCCATGCTGGGCTGTGATATCTTCCATACTGGGCTGTGATATCTTCCATGCTGGGCTGTGATATCTTCCATACTGGGCTGTGATATCTTCCATGCTGGGCTGTGATATCTTCCATACTGGGCTGTGATAGCTACCGTCCTGGCCTGTGATATCCACGGCCTCGGTTAGGCTCTGATATGGCTCAGGTAATGAAGAGAAACCTCTGGTGGGTACAGCTGCACAATATACACTGAGGGGAAATTATATTTACACTGAGATGGACGAGCCAGAGACTGAGAGAAGCAATATCGAGGAAGCTCACGCCCACGGTAATGCCAGTGTGGGCGGGACAACCCTCTCACGCCCACGGTAATGCCAGCGTGGGCGGGACAACCCTCTCACGCCCACGGTAATGTCAGTGTGGGCGGCTACTTTACTGAACACGCTTTATCCATCCTATGGACGAAGTGGATAGTTTATTGATCACCTATCCGTCCTGTGGACGGTAGCGGGTAGTTTGCTGTGAAAGTAGGCCTTAAAATGGTATATACCTTTATCTTTGTTATACCTTTGACGAGTTCCGAGAGTCTAACTACTTGCTGAGCCCGGCCATCGGCCAGGCTCGTCTAGTTCTTGCCTGATCAACCAGGCTGTTGCTGCTGGTGGACCGCTGCCCCACATATCCATTTTCTTTCTCAAAATATGACTTAAAACCAGAGATGGAAAGAAGAAACAAGTGAAGTTATACGAGGTTTTTATTGACTACATTTCGACCACTATGTGAGAGAAACGCTCTTAATAAAGCTTCTATAATATAATTATTTACACAAAAACTCGGGAGGATTTCGACTGTGGTTCCTGGCTGAGGTAAACAGCACCACGGCGCCGCGGCCGTGTAAGCTCTTGCGGTCATATGCAAGACGTGGGTGACGTGTGGGAAGCGACACTCATTGTTGCAGCTCCTGGGTGACGTGTGGGAAGCACACTCATTGTTGCAACTCCTGGGTGACGTGGGAAGCAACACTCACCGCTGCAGCTCCTGGGTGACGTGTGGGAAACACACTCTTTGCTGCAACTCCTGGGTGACGTGCGGGGATGGGGAACACGCACCCCGCCACCAACACCCGCAGACGCAAGTTACACCGCTGTAATGAGATTCTGTACTGCTGTCGACGAGGGACTGAAGGAGGAGAGCGAGACGCAAGTTTGGTCCCGGAAGACAGATAGAGAGACAGACAGACAGACAGACAGACACAAACACACACACACACACACACACACACACACACACACACACACACACACACACACACACACACACACACACACCACACACATAAACACACACAAACACACACAAACACACACACACACACACACACCACAATTAGGTGAGTACACACACATGCCTAGTGTCTTATCGACATGTGCCTGGGACAAAATGGTAACTAACACAGCGATTGAAAGTATCATGAAAGCAATAGGAGAGGACAACATGACCCAGCTGACAAATTTTCTGAGAATAGGGGGTTTTGTAAGAGGAAGAAACCGGCCAGTCAAAGTGATTTTCAATGCAGAATAGGCTCGAAACAGGATCCTGCAGGAGAAAGCACGAGTAAGGGACATATCGGTGTACCAGAGCGTGTACCTCGACCACGACAGAACATGAGAAGAAAGGCAGAAACTGAAAGAGACAAGAAGGAAAGTGAGACAAAGACGGAGATCGGCAGGAGAACCCAGACTCAGGAGGAAGGGCAAATACAACCTCCCTCAGAACCACCTACAGAAGGCCCTCAACTCCGACAACCCCAATGCAACCAAACAATCTAACCCAAAACCCACACACCATACCCACAGCCCCCACCCTCCTCATCACAAACTCCACCTTTACAGCAAATCCCCCATAGTTCCTTGCCAGGTCTCCTGCTTTCCCAGACCACAGTTTTAGAAAAGAAGTTGAAGGTTTGGTATACAAACGCAGATGGAACAAATAAATGTGAGGAGTGGCATGAAAGAATCAAACACTTACAGAAATTAAATTAAATTGGATGATAACAGATGCAATCTTTCCACCCAGATTTCAGATTCTGAGGAAGATAGAGGGAGCAGAGGGAAAAGAGGAGTTGAACTGCTCATTAAAAACCAGTTGGAATTTGAGGAAATGGAAGGAATGGACAGAATGGGTGAAAGAGACTACATTGTAGGAACTGTTCAGTCTGGGGGCCCTAAGGTGGTAACTGCAGTGATGTACAACCCACCACAGAACTGCAGGAGGCCAAGAGAAGAATATGAAGAGAGCATCAGTGCAGTGGTGGACACACTGGCTGAGGTGGCAAGAAGAGCTCACATGGGTAGAGCAAAGTTACTAGTTATGGGTGATTTCAATCACAAGAAGATTGGCTGGGAAAGCCTTGAGCCACATGGGGGTCCCAAAACATGGAGAGCCAAGATGATGGATGTGGTACTGGAAAACCTCATGCATCAACATATTAGGGACACTATCAGAGAGAGAGGTGAGGATGAACCAGCAAGACTGGACCTAGTATTCACCTTGAGTAGTTCAGACATTGAGGACATCACATATGAGAGGCCCCTCGGAGCTAGTGATCACGTGGTTCTGAGCATAGAATACATAGTTGAGTTATAAGTGGAGAAGGTAACAGGAGTAGGATAGGAGAAGACAAACTACAAAAGGGAATACTACACAGGCATGAGAAACTTCCTGCAAGAGGTTCAGTGGAAAAGAGAATTGGTAGGAAAATCAGTAAACGAAATGATGGACAACATGACAACAAAATGCAATGAGGCAGAGGAGAGGTTTGTTCCCAAGGGCAACAGAAGTAATGGGAAGACGAAAACGAGCCCTTTGTTTACCCAAAAGTGTAGGGAGGCAAAAAAGTAAGTGCACTATAGAATGGAAAAAATACAGAAGACAAAGGATCCAGGAAAATAAAGAGATTAATCAAAGAGCCAGAAACGAATATGCACAGATAAGGAGGGAGACCCAGCTACAATACGAAAACAACATAGCATCGAAAGTCAAATCTGACCTGAAGCTATTGTATAGCCACATCATGAGGAAAACAACAGTCAAGGACCAGGTAATCAGGCTGAGGAAGAAAGGTGGGGAGTAACAAAGAAACGACCAAGAAGTATGTGAGGTCAACATAAGATTTAAAGAAGTATTCACAGTGGAGACAGAAAGAACTCAGGGAAGTCAGAATAGGGAGGTACACCAACAAGGTATACACCAACAAGTGCTGGATGAAATACACACAACCGAGGAGAAGGAGGTGAAGAAGCTGCTATGTGAACTTGATACCTCAAAGGAGGTGGGACCGGACAACACCTCTCTGTGGGTCCTTAGAGAGGGAGAAGAGATGCTGTGTGTGCCACTAACAAAAATCTTCAACACATCCACACCTGAGGTATGGAAGATGGCAAATGTAGTCCCAATTTTTAAGAAAGGAGACAGACACGAGGCATTAAACTACATACCTGTGTCACTGACGTGTATAGTATGCAAAGTCATGGAGAAGATTATCAGGAGGAGAGTAGTGGACTACCTAGAAAGGAACAGGCTTATAAACGACAACCAGCAAGGTTTCAGGGAATGGAAATCTTGTGTCACAAACCTACTGGAGTTTTATGACACGGTAACGGAAGTAAGACATGAGAAAGAGGGGTGGGTAGATTGCATTTTCTTGGACTGCAAAAAGGCGTTCGGCACAGTTCCTTACAAGAGATTAGAGCACAAGCTAGAGGATCAGGCACACATAACAGGAAAGGCACTGCAATGGATCAGAAAATATCTGACATGGAGACAACAGTGAGTCATGGTATATGGCGAGGTGTCAGAGTGTGCGCCTGTGACGAGTGGGGCTCCACAATGGTCAGTCCTAGGACCAGTGCTGTTTTTGGTACATGTGAATGACATGACGGAAGGGATAGACTCAGAAGTGTCCCTGTTTGTAAATGATGTGAAGTTAATGAGGAGAATTAATTAGGATGAGGATCAGGCAGGACTACAAAGGGACCTGGACAGGCTGCAAGCCTGGTTCAGCAACTGGCTCCTAGAATTTAATCCCCCCAAATGCAAAGTCATGAAGATCAGGAAAGGGCAGAGAAGGTGGCATACCACTGGGTACAGGGACAACAGTGAGGGAATTGTAGGTAGGGAAGGTGATAGGTCCCCTGCAGAGGTACTGTCAGGCCACCTAGAGCTCTAGGAAATGATAAGGAAAGCAGCGATGGTGATGCTTAAATTGGACCCAGAGATGCAGAGGGAAAAGCAATGAGAAGAGGAGAGGGAGAGGATAAATTTATTCATGGCTTCAAGAGGCCGAAGAGAGGACATATGAAGAAAGATAACAGGGAGAGGGAAAAGATATTGAAAATATCATCAAACAAACAGGAGAGGAGACATAACCAAGCTGACAAATTTTCAGAGAATAAGGGGATACTCGAGGAGTAAAAATCGACCAGTCAAATTGGTTTTCAGGACAGAAACGGAGCAAAACAGGATCTTTCAGCAGAAACCATGGCTAAAGGAAACAAAATACAAATGGGTGTTCTTCAACTATGACGGAATGCATATAGAATGGCAGAAATTGAAGGAGAGGAAAAAGAGCAAGAAAGAGACAAAGCTAGAGACATGCAGGGGCACCCAGAGTCGGGAGAACCAGCAAAACACATCCACCCAAAGAGCCACTCACAGAACACCACAACCAAACAAATTAACCCAAATTGAACCACACTCTACATTTAAAGATTCCATTCCCCGAGCACAAACCCCACCTACACAGCAGCCTCCCATAGTGTCATGCCAGGTCTTCTACTTCCCCAGCCTCCACAAACCCCCAGAATACAATTTTGGAAAAGAAGCCGAAGGTACGGTACACCAACACAGATGGAATAACAAATAAGTGTGAGGAGTGGCACAAAAGAATAATGGAGGCATCCCCAGACATCATAGCACTCACGGAAACAAAGCTCTTTGAAATGATAACAGACATGATCTTTCCGAGGGGAAATCAGATCATGAGGAAAGATAGAGGGAACAGAGGGGAAGGAAGAGTTGCATTGCAAATAAAAAAAACAGTGTAGTTTTGAGGATTTGGAAAGAGTGAACTGAAGAGAAACAAGGGATTACATAGGAACACTTCAGACTGGGGGTTCCAAGGTGGTGATTACAGTGACGTACAACCTGCCATTGATAGCAGGAAGCCAAGACAAGAGTATGATGAGAACAACAGAACAATGGTTAATACACTAGATGATGTAGCCAGAAGGGCCCACATGGGTAGGGCAAAGTTACTAGTTGTGGGTGATCTCAATCACAAGGAAAACCTGGAGTCACATGGAGGTGGTACTGGAAAATCTCATGCATCAACATGTTAGGGACACTACCAGAAAGAGAGGAAAAGATGAACCGACAATACTGGACCTCATATTCACCTTGAGTAGATCAGACATTGGGAACATCACATTATGAAAGGCCCCTCGGAGCTAATGGTCATGTGGTCCTGAGCTTTGAATACATTATAGAGCTAAAAGTGGAGAGGGCAGCAACACAAATAAGATGGGAATGAGGAATTTCTTGCATGACGTACAGTGGGAAAGAGAACTGGTGGGAAAAACAGTAAATGAAATGATGGAATACGTGACAACACAGTGCAAGGAGGTAGAGAAGAGGGCAGGAGAATGAATGGGAAGACCAAAATGAGCCCTTGGTTCACCCAGAGATGTAGAGAGACCAAAACTAAGTGCACTAGAGAATGGAAACCCAGGAAAATTAGGAGATTAGCCAAAGAGCCAGAAATTAATATGCATGGATAAGGAGGGAAGCCCATAGACAATATGTGAGTGACAGCATCGAAACCCATATTTGACCTTTTTACAGCCACATCAGGAGGAAAACAACAGTCAAGGATGAGGTAATCAGGTTGAGGAAGAAAGGAAGGAGGGGAGATCACAAGAAACGACAAAGAAGTATGGGAAGAGCTAAACACGAGATTTTGAGGAAGTATTTTCGGTGGAGACAGACTGGACTACAGTAAACCGGAATTTTAAGGTACACCAACAAGTGCTGGACACACTACGCACAACCGAGGAGGAAGTAAAGAGGCTGCTAAGTGAACTAGATACATCAAAGGCGATGGGGCCAGACATCATCTCTCCGTGGGTCCTGAGAGAGGGAGCAGAGGCACTGTGTGTGCCACTACCAACAATCTTCAACACATCTATCGAAACAAGGCAACTACCTGAAGTGTGGAAGGCAACAAATGTAGTCATAATCTTTAAGAAAAGAAGATAGACATGTAGTATTAAACTACAGACTAGTGTCACTGACATGTATAGTAAAAATGGAGGGGGTTTTGTGGGTCAACGCCCCCGCTGCCTGGAATGCAAAATCATGGAGAAGCTTAACAGGAAAAGACTGGTGGAGCTGGAGCACCTAGAAAGGAATGAGCTTATACACGATAACCAGCATGGTTTCAGGAAGGAGAAATCCTGTGTCACCTACTGGAGTTTTATAAGGTGACAGAAGCAAAGCAGGATAAAGAGGGGTGGGTAGATTGCATTTTTTGCACTGTAAGAAGGCTTTCGACACAGTTCACACAAGAGATAAGTGTAAAAGAAAGAGGCAGGAATAACAGGAAAAGCACTGCAATGGATCAGAGAATACCTGACGGGAAGGAAACAACGGGTGATGGTACGTGATGAGGTATCAGAATGGGCGACTGTGACGAGCGGGATTCCACAACGGTCAGTCCCAGGGCCGGTGCTGTTTCTGGTATGTGTGAATGACATGACGGAAGGGATAGATTCAGAGGTGTCCCTGTTTACAGACGACTTGAAGCTAATGCGGAGAATTCAAGTGGATGAGGATCAGGTAGAACTACAGAGGGATCTGGACAGGCTGCAAGCCTGGTCCAACAGTTGGCTCCTGGAGTTTAATCCCACCAAGTGCAAAATCATGAAGACTGGGGACGGTCAAAGAAGACCGCAGACAGAGTACAGGCTATGGAGCCAAAGACTGCAAACCTCACTCAGGAAAAAGGATCTTTGGGTGAGTATAATACCGAGCATATCTACTGAGGCGCACATCAACCAAATAACTACTGCAGCATGTGAGCGCTTGGCGAACATAAGAATAGCGTATCGACACCTCAGTAAGGAATCGTTGAAGACTATACACCGTGTACATCAGGCCCATATTATTTTATGCAGCACCAGCATGGAACCCACATCTGGTCAAACACGTCAAGAAATTAGAGAAAGTGCAAAGGTTTGCAACAAGACTAGTCCCAGAGCTAAGGGGTATGTCCTACGAGGAAAGGTTAAGTTAAATCAACCTGACGACACTGGAGGACAGGAGAGATGATAACGACATAAAATACTGAGAGGAATTGAGAAGGTGGATAGGAACAGGATGTTTCAGAGATGGGACACAGCAACAAGGGGTCACAATTGGAAGCTGAAGACTCAGATGAGTCACAGGGATGTTAGGAAGTATTTCTTCAGCCATAGAGTTGTCAGGAAGTGGAACAGTCTGGAGGCAGGATCCATACATAGCTTTAAAAAAAGAGATATGATAAAGCTCATGGAGCAGGGAGAGTGTGGACCTAGTAGCGACCAGCAAAGAGGCGGGTCCAGGAGCTGTAAATCAACTCCTGCAATTACAAATAGGTAAGTACACACGCACACACATACTTTTCAGCATGTGATAATCAAGACAAGGCGTCTCATTTAGAAGTTGTGAAAGATGGTGATGATTAGGAGGACGAGGAGGAAGAAGAAGAGGAAAAGGAGGAGGAGGAGGAGGAAGAAGAAGAGGAAAAGGAGGAGGAAGAGGAGGAAGAAGAAGAGGAAAAGGAGGAGGAGGAGGAGGAAGAGGAAGAGGAAAAGGAGGACGAGGAGGAGGAAGAAGAAGAGGAAACGAAGGAGGAGGAGAAAGAGGAGGACGAGGAGTAGGGGAATGTGGAGGAGGAGGACAATAAGAAAACAGGGAAGGTAGATGGAAAACACGCAGAGGAACTCCAAGGACTACAGCTGTTTGAGACAGATTCTCAGAGAAGCGTTCCAGGGACACACCAACAAGGGGACACAACTGGAAGCTGAAGACTCAGATGAGTCACAGGAATGTTAGGAAGTTTTTCTTCATTCACAGAGTTGTCAGGAAGTTGTCTGGAAAGGGAGGTCGTGGAGGCAAGATCCATACATAGCTTTAAGAAGAGGTATGATAAAGCTCATGGAGCAGGGAGCGAGTGACCTAGTAGCGACCAGTGAAGAGGCGGGGCCAGGAGCTATGGATCGTCCCCTGTAACCACAATTAGGTGAATACAATTAGGTGAGTTTACACACACATACATACACACATACATACACACACACACACACACACACAAACACACACACACAGAGGGTAGGAAAGGAAAGGAGGGTAGGAGGAAAGAGAGATGGACAGGAGAACCCAGACTCACGAGGAAGCTCTAATACAACCACCTTCAGATGTTCCCCAACCTGGACAACCCCAATGCAACCAAACAATCTAACCCAAAACACACATGCCATACCCAATGATTCCACCCACCTCATTACAAACTCCACCTTCACACCAACCACCCATAGTTCCCCATCAGATCTCCCACTTTCCCAACCCCAACGTACCCCCCAGACTACAGTTTTAGAAAAGAAGTTGAAGGTTTGGTATACAAATGCAGATGGTATAACAAATAAATGTGAGGAGTGGCATGAAAGAATAAAGGAGACATCCCCAGACATAATAGCACTCACAGAAACGAAACTCACCAGGATGATAACAGATGCAATCTTTCCACCCGGATATCAAATCCTCAGGAAAGATAGAGGGAGCAGAGGGGGAGGAGGAGTTGCACTGCTCATTAAGAACAGGTGGGGATTTGAGGAAGTGGAAGGAATGGATGGAATGGGTGAAAGGGACTACATAGTAGGAACAATTCAGTCTGAGGGCCATTAAGTGGTAATTGCTGTAATGTACAACCCGCCACAGAACTGCAGGAGGCCAAGAGAAGAATACGACGAGAGCAACAGAGCAATGGTAGACACACTAGCCGAGGTAGCCAGAAGAGCCCACATGGGGAGAGCAAAGTTACTAGTTATGGGTGATTTCAATCACAAAGAGATTGATTGGGAAAACCTGGAGCCCCATGGGGGTCCTGAATCATGGAGAGCCAAGATGATGGATGTGGTACTGGAAAACCTCATGCATCAACATGTTAGAACACTACCAGAGAGAGAGTGGGGATGATCCAGCAAGACTGGACCTAGTATTCACCTTGAGTAGTTCAGACATCGAGGATATCACGTATGAAAGGCCCCTTGGAGCTAGTGATCATTTGGTTCTGTGTTTTGATTATATAGTTGAGCTGCAAGTGGAGAGGGGAGCAGGAATAGGAAGTGAGAAACGAAACTACAAAAGGGGGGACTACACAGGCATGAGGAACTTCCTACAAGACGTTCAGTGGGAGAGAGAATTGGCAGGAAAACCAGTAAAAGAAATGATGGAATATGTGACAACCAAATGCAAAGAGGCAGAGGAGAGGTTTGTCCCCAAGGGAAACAGAAGTAATGGGAAGAAGGCCAGAACGAGTCCTTGGTTCACCCAGAGGTGTAGGGAGGCAAAAACTAAGTGTAATAGAGAATGGAAAAAGTACAGAAGACAAAGGACCCAGGAAAATAAAGAGATTAGCCGAAGAGCCAGAAACGAATATGCACAGGTAAGAAGGGAGGCTCAGCGACAATATGAAAATGATATAGCATCAAAAGTCAAGTCTGACCCGAAGCTGTTGTATAGCCACATCAGGAGGAAAACAACAGTCAAGGACCAGGTAATCAGGCTGAGAAAGGAAGGTGGGAGTTCACAAGAAACGACCAAGAGGTATGTGAGGAGCTCAACATGAGATTTAAAGAAGTATTTACTCAGGAGACAGGAAGGACTCCAGGAATCCAGAATAGGGAGGTATACCAACAAGTGCTGGATGAAATACACACAACCGAGGAGGAGGTGAAGAAGCTGCTATGTGAACTCGATACC